>CM076580.1:192106480-192316175 GCA_034641835.2 Pinus albicaulis
GTTCGTTGTTTAAATGTAATTGCTGATTCTAAGATTATCACTCGTCAGGTACGTAACACCATCCATTTATTTTCTCCACATCTGAAAGGTTACCAGCAAGAGGTATTGGCATTTAATTTCAGCTTTTGACGCTTTCGGTATTAAATATGTACTTAGAATGCACAATGTAGCAGCTGATACACTTGCCAATGCTGCTACTAAGTTCACCCCACTTAGATTGAATTTTCTATGGAAGTTATTTACAAGCCATCCGTACCAGATAATTTCACTAATTTGCGCGTCTTCAATGATGACCAACAGGTGTTGGATTTCATGCTCAATACGGACATGTTGAAAGATGCAGTTATAGAAGAAGAGGAGCATGATCAAGCCTTGCAAGAGTAACTAGAAGATCATAAATTAAATCCCATACCCAAAGGGATCGTGTCACTCGAAAATTTGTTTGACTTACAGAACCATTTTTGAGGGCCCCCCAACACGAAGGTGCAAAGTTCCATGTTAGCGCACCAACAAATAAATCTCGAGACGGACAGGGATCCCAAGTTCATCCATCTTGGTAATGAATGCACCCCTCAGGAGAGGCAATCATTCACTGAGTTATTTAAGAATACCGAGATGTGTTTGCCTAGACATATGACGAGCTACGAACCTATGACACGTGGATCATCCAGCACGTGATACCCATGAAGGAAGGAGTGAATCCTTTCCAACAGAAACTGAGAAAAGTACACCCCACCTTGGAGCTGATGATCCAAAAGGAACTAAATAAACTCTTGGATGTTGTATAATTTTCAAAGTTCGACATTCAACCTGGGTGTTGAACTTGGTCCCAGTTCGCAAGAAATCTCGCAAAATCCATTTGTGCGTAGACTTTTGGAATTTAAACAGAGCTTCCGACAATGAAAACTACCTGGTGCCCCCTATGGAGCAGATCCATCAAGCTATATCGAGATCGAAAATGTTCTCTTTATTGGATGGGTTTTCAGGTTATAATCAAGTACTAGTGATTGAACCCGATTGGCTCAAAACCACATATAGAACTAAATGAGGAACATTCGCATTCAGATGCATACCCTTTGGCTTGATTAATGTCGACGCGACCTTCCAAAGAGCCATGGACATCGCCTTCAGAGGCCTCATTGGGAAACGTGTAGTAGTATACCCTGATGACATCAGTGTTTTCAAAACACAGATCCGACCACTCACACCACCTCAAGAAGCTCTTTGAAAGGTGTCGGAAATATGGGATCTCACTGAACCCGAAGAAAATCATTTTCGTCATCTCCGAAGGAAACTTGTTGGGCACATTATAACTCGAGATGGCATAGTAGTGAATCTAGAACGTGCGAAAGTCATCGCTCAGATACTTCCCCCAAGTGGTAAGAAAGCTATGCAGTCTTTTCTCGTCAAAATTAACTTCGTGCAAAAATTTATATCAGATTTCGCCCAAATTGTGAAACCATTGCAAGGTATGATTAAGAAAAACAATAACTTCAAATGGAATCCTCCTAAGAAAGAAGAATTCGATAACACCAAACGGGCCATCGTGGAAGCACCTGCTCTTCATAGTCCGGATTTCAGTAAAGGCTTTATCTTGTACACCTTTGCCTCAGATTCATATTTGGCTACCGTCCTCACTCAAAAAGATGACAACAACGATGAGTGGCTCATATCATTCATGAGCACTGGATTACAAGGTGTCGAGATGAATTATCTAGATATTGACAAGAAATATTATGCAATGTACAAGGCAGTTAAACACTTTAGGCCATATATTTTGAATATTCATGTCACAGTCTTCGTGCCTCACCTAGTTGTTCACTCACTTTTCATACAGCAAGAGCTAGGCAAGAGATGAGGCAACTGGATGATGTCCCTTCAAGAATATGACCTGAAATTATAGCCAGAACACACTATAAAGGGCCAAGGACTATGTCGGATGGCCGCAGAGGTAGCAGAATCACAAAGCAGTGAAGAAAAGAGTTGGGAACACGAAATTGACATGTATCAAAGCTAATAGCATATCCCGACAGAATACGTCCTCATGGTACGTTGATCTCCAGCAATATCTGAAACACGGTACCATGGGCCCCACTTTGACCACTCAGCAGAAACATGCATTAAGACAAAAAGTTGTATCCTACCAACTGGTGCAGGTAATTTGTTCCGCAAACATCACAGTGGTGTCCTACTACGCTGTTTGGAGTATGATGAGGCACAGAAATTTTTGATGGAACTCCATGATGGTCTAATCGGTGGGCACTATGCAAGAGATACCACTGCTCACCAGATCATGTGTGTTGGTTTCTATTGGCCTACTATGTTCAAAGACGTGCACGTTTATGTACGGAAATGCTCATAATGCCAAAATCTCACAAATAGGGAAATACGGCCTTCTGCCCCGTTGCAGTCTGTCACAGTGGAGGAACCTTTTTAGCAGTTGGTGCTGGATGTGATTGGGGAAATCTTGCCACACTCTTCCAAGAAACATAGATACATCCTCAAAGCCACCGATTACTTCACAAGGTGGGTTGAAGCAATACCGTTGCGTCAAGTCAATGATCAAGAGGTAATAGCCTTCATGAACCAATACATCATGATCAGGTTTGGTGCTCCAACCTCCCTTGTTTTTTATAATGCAACATATTTTTCATCTTTTAAATTATATGAGTTTGCTCTAGAAAACGGTATAGTGCTGAAACACTCTTCCAATTATTACCCCCAAGGAAATGGGTTAGCCGAGTCAACTAATAAGAATCTCATCCGCATCATCAAAAATAATTTGTTGTCTCAACAATGAAATTGGCATAATGCTCTCCATAATTCCCTATGGGCTGATCAGGTCACACCCAAGCCATCTTTGGGCACCTCCCCGTTTTTCCTTATGTATGGAAAAGATGTTATTCTTCCTCCCAACTTGTCTCTGCCAGCCCTTGAATTATCGTAAGAAACTCATGGCACCCCTTTCCCTGCCTTACAATCCCGAATAGACACATTTTTGAAGCTAGAGGAGGAAAGGCTGAAAACATGGGAAAAATTCACCATCTGTTAGAAAATTATGTATTATGGAGCAATGCAACACATAAAATATGTGGAAAAATACAAGCACACAAAACACATAAAACCAGAGAGACATAGATATACATGGTTCACCCAGTTTGGGCTACGTCCACCCCGAACAGCCAGTCCTTCCTTTCTATTATCCAACAAAAAATGAAGAGACAAAACCTACATCAGATCCGCTGTAATATCCTCTATTCTCTCTCACGGTCTCCCTCTCTGTTTCTCGCTCCGAGAATACATATACAATACAGACACGCAATACAATGCCCTCATAAAAGCGAGGGGTTGCCTTCTAGGGAAAAAAACCCTAATCTAAACATAACTTCTACCGTCAGATCATTTGCGTAATGAACGGCCCAGATTGACTAGAAATTACTATACTTTTACAAGGCAATTTTACATCGAAAGTGAGCCGAGGGCGCCGCCCGAAAGCTCGCCGTGGGGCTCCGAAAAGTGTCGCCGCCCCCCCCCGGACCCCCCACGTTAGCCGATTAATTTTTATTATGAGTGGCGTTGCCGCCCTTTAAGGTACAAAGGTCCACGTCGTGATACAAAGTAAACAAGATAATCAGGCTCCACACCCAACAATCTCCCACTTGGAGACTGATTGTAGCAACTCCACCGCTGCTTCATTTGCTGGACAATGACTCCTCTTTGGACCTGGTTGTTTCTCATCTTCATCGTCATCCTTGAAGACCAATTGAAACCGAGCACATTCTCAGTTTCTCCTTGGTTACAACTTTTGTTAGCATATCTGCAGGATTCTGGCTAGTGTGTATCTTTTCCAGCTTCAACTCTCCATCTTCCAATACTGACCGTATGAAATGGTACTTGAGATGTATGTGTTTAGTCCTCGAATGAAATGCTGAGTTCTTTGCAAGATGAATAGCACTTTGGCTATCACTGTATAGTGTGCCCATATCATGCTTCTTACCCAATTCATCCATAAACCTTTGTAACCAAATCATTTCTTTACTAGCCTCCGTAGCAGCAACATACTCGGCTTCTGTTGTTGAAAGTGCAACAACACTTTGGATTTTTGAAACCCAACTGACATCTGTTCCACCTACAGTAAATACATATCCTGTAGTGCTCCTCCTGTTATCTCTGTCACCTGCCATATCTGCATCAACATATCCCTGTAGAACAATGTTTGAACCACCAAAGCATAATGCTTGATTTTTGGTACCTCTCAAATATCTAAGAATCCATTTTACTTCCATCCAATGTTCTTTTCCTGGATTATTCATGTACCTGCTTACAACTCCCACTGCATGTGCAATATCAGGCCTTGTGCAGACCATTGCATACATTAAGCTTCCAACTGCAGATGCATATGTAACTTTAGACATATAATCCATGTCTTCTTGGGTCTTTGGACACATCTCCTTACTAAGTTTGAAATGGCTAGCAAAAGGTGTACTAACTGGTTTTGCATTGTGCATATTAAATCTTTTCAACACCTTTTCTATGTACTCATTCTGAGATAGTGTTAATTTACGATTTTTCCTGTCTCTAGTTATCCTCATACCAAGGATTTGTTTTGCAGCTCCCAAATCCTTCATTGCAAATGAATTTGCCAATTTTCTTTTGAGCACATTTATTTCCTACATGTTATATCCTGCAACAAGCATGTCATCTACATACAATAAAAATATAATATAGCTGCCATCATTTTGCCTTTTTAGATAAACACAATGACCAAGGTGACATCTAGTATAACCTTGTTTAGACATAAACTTGTCAAATTTTAGATACCACTGCCTTGGAGCCTGTTTTAAGCCATACAAGCTCTTCTTTAACCTGCACACCAATTTTTCTTTCCCTTTTACCTCATTTCCTTCTGGTTGCTGCATGTATATCTCTTCCTCCAAGTCTCCATGGAGAAATGTTGTCTTTACATCTAACTGTTCAAGATGTAAATCTTCCGCTGCTAAAAGACTTAAGATAGTTCTGATTGAATTCATCTTAACAACAGGAGAAAATATTTCATCAAAATCAATACCTTTCTTCTGTGCAAACCCCTTCACCACAAGTCTAGCTTTGTACCTCTTTTTTCCTCCATCTTCTTCCTTCAGCCTGTAAACCCATTTATTCTGCAATGTAGTTTTACCTGCAGGAAACTTGACTGAGTCCCAAGTCTGGTTATGCATTAAGGAGTCCATCTCTTCTTCCATGGCTAGCTCCCACTTCTTCCTACTTTCAACCTGCATTGCTTCTTCATAACATTCAGGTTCACCAGAATCAGTCAACAATAAATAATATAATGAAGGAGAGTATCGTTCATGGGGTCTACTTATCCTGGTAGATCTTCTAACACCACTTTCAGGTGTTTGAGGTGCCTGTTGCTGTTGTGGTGGTTGCTGCTGCTGTGGTTGTTGATTATTATTATTTTCAGGCACCTTTACTTTTTCAGATATCTCATCAAGAACCGCATATTCCTTGCTTTCTTTTTCTTGTTTCTTTTCCTGCAACTGATTCTTATACAAGACCTTTTCATTGAATATTGCATCTCTACTCCTAATGATTTTTTGATTTTCATAATCATATAAGCGATAACCAAAATCATTAACACCATATCCAATAAAGGTACATTTCTTTGATTTTGCCTCAAGCTTTGTTCTATTTTCCTTATTAATATGGACAAAGGCCTCACAACCAAAAGGCTTTAAAAAAGAGTAGTTTACCTTTTTACCTGTCCATGCTTCCTCTGGAATACCACCATCCAAGGAAATTGAAGGCCCTCTGTTTATTAGATAAACAACAGTATCTACAGCATCTGCCCAAAATTGTAAAGGCAATCCTGCATGCAATCTCATGCACCTTGCACGCTCCATGATTGTTCTGCTCATCCTTTCTGACACACCATTTTCTTGTGGTGTTCTTGGAACTGTCTTCTCTCTACGAATTCCATGCTCTGAATAGTACCTATCAAACTCTTTGCTGCAATATTCACCTCCATTGTCTGATCTGAGACGCTTCAACTTCTTTCCTGTCTCAATCTCAACCAAAGCTTTCCATTTCTTGAAAGTATCAAATACATCAGATTTATTCTGAATACAATAAATCCATGTTTTTCTACTTGCATCATCAATAAAAGTAACATAATAATGAGAGCCACCGAGAGATGATACCTAAGCAGGTCCCCATACATCTGTATGCACAAGCTCCAATTTTTCGCTCTTCTTTTCTTTCCCAACTCTGAGAAATCTGACTCTCTTCTGTTTTCCATAAATGCAATTCTCACAGAAATCCAAATCAACATTCTTCAAACTTGGCAACAAATTTCTTGAGTGGAGAATCTTCATTCCCTTCTCACTCATGTGTCCGAGCCTATGATGCCATAATGCTGCATCTGCTCCTTTGGAAGTTAAAGCATTAACAGAGTTAGAAATACCATTTCATAAATACAATGTACCAACCTTTTCACCTTTTGCTATTACCAGCGCTCCTTTGGTGACCTTCCAAGTTTTATCTGTGAAAGTTGTCACACAACCTTCACTGCCTAATTGCCCCGTTGAAATCATATTTTTCTTCAGATCTGGAACATGCCTTACCTCCTTTAGTAGCCATTGGTTTCCATTCTGTTGTTTTACAAGAACTTTACCCATTCCAACAATTTTACAGGGTTTATCATCACCCAAACGAACTTGTCCAAAATCTCCTTGAACATAGTCATGAAAATATTTCTTATCATGTGTGGCATGGAATGAAGCCCCTGAATCTACAACCCAAGAATCAGTAACATTTTCGAAAGAAAGAATCAAAGCATCTTGTAACACATCACCTGTCACATTTGCTTCATGATTGTTTTCTTGCTGTGTGTCTCCTTCTTTTCCCTTCTGAGATCTATAGTATTTCTTTAGGTGTCCTTTCTTTCTGCAATTCCAGCACACTATCCACGATCTGGACTTGGATCTGCCTTTCCTTGATTTATTGTGATATCCCGAGCTCTTTCCTCTTTCCATTCTTCTTCCCCTAGACTCTGCACTCAAAGAATTACCTGATGTCTCACCGGAGCTTTTCCGTCGCATTTCCTCGCTAAGGATAGCACCAACAACATCATCAAACTTTAAAGTACTAGATCCAGAGACAGAGTTACTAATGGCCATTAATAAACCATTCCAACTCTCTGGCAATGAGCACAAGAATAACAGAGCTCTAACTTCATCATCAAAGTTTACCCCTACAGAACTTAACTAACTGGTAACTGTATTAAATTCATTTAAATGGTCTGCAACAGATCCACCTTCCGACATCTTCATATTAAATAGTTGTTTCATAAGAAATACCTTGTTTGAGGCCGAGGGTTTTTCATATAGTTTCACCAACGTCTGCATCAAACCCTCTGTTGTTGTTTCCTTCGAAATATTGAAGGTGACTGACGCTGCAAGACACAACTGTACTGTTCCAAGTGCTTTTCTATCAAGAATGTTCCATTCCGCGTCTGTCATGGCCGTCGGCTTCTTTGTTTTTCCGCTCAATGGTAGGTGCAGATCTTTCTGATACAGATAATCTTCCATCTGCATCTTCCACAGCGGGAAGTTTTGGCCATTAAATTTCTCGACCCTAAACTTACCATCGTCTGCCATTGCTCCCACTCGAACCAGGAACCCTTCTTTCCTACGAGTTTATTAGCCAAATATACCTTCGGCTCTGATACCAGTTGTTAGAAAATTATATATTATGGAGCAATGCAACACATAAAATATGTGGAAAAATACAAGCACACAAAACACATAAAACCAGAGAGACACAGATATACGTGGTTCACCCAATTTGGGCTACGTCCACCCCGAACAGCGAGTCCTTCCTTTCTATTATCCAACAAAAAATGAAGAGACAAAACCTACAGCAGATCCGCTGTAATATCCTCTGTTCTCTCTCACAGTCTCCCTCTCTGTTTCTCGCTCTGAGAATACACATACAATACACAGCCGCAATACAATGCCCTCATAAAAGCGAGGGGTTGCCTTCTAGGGAAAAAAACCCTAATCTAAACATAACTTCTACCATCAGATCATTTCCCTAATGAACGGCCCAAATTGACTAGAAATTACTATACTTTTACAAGGCAATTTTACATCTGTTTTTAGCTTCGGGGGCGCTGCCCCCAAAAGCCCCTGCCAGGGGGGGGCTCCGAAAAGCACTGCCGCCCCCCCTGGACCCCCCACGGCAGCGATTAATTACGGGCGGCGTTGCCGCCCCTTTTAAGGTACAAGGGTCCAATGCTGTGATACAAAGTAAACAAGATAATCAGGCTCCACACCCAACACCATCCACCAAAGTCGAATAAAATGATGGTTTGACAAGAAGTCTAACAGAAACAATTTTTTTGAAGTAGGTGATTTGGTCCTCAAGTGGGACAAAGCTCACGAGGATAAAGGAAAACACTCCAAATTCCAGGCCCTGTGAACAAGTCCCTTCCAGATTAAAGAAAATTTCGGCTCCCATACCTACAGGCTACAGACCCTTGAGGGGAGAATTGAGGTCCTCTCGGTAAACAGGCACAACCTTAAACACTACTTCACTTGACAGCCCTAGGGGGGTCGTCATCATACCTTGTACCATATTTATTTTGTTTTTTTTTGTTTCGTTTTCCTTTGTTTTATTTTTTTTTGTTGTTCTCATTTTTTTTTTGTTTTCAATAAGTCGGTAGTTCCAAGCAGGATCCCATTGACCCTTTCCCCTGTAGCATCCCAAGTTGAAGGAGGGATGTAGGAGTTACTCAATTCGAAATGTTGTGCCAGAATCTATGTTGGTGAAGGATCGCCCCTGAAACACAAAAGGGACACAAGCTTGCCTGTGATATGCACTCAATAGGGAAATATGGCTAAGTCCCAGGAACCGAGCGTAGGTAGCCTGCCTAGTATACTGGCCCACGGGACTGCTATACAAAATAAAGTCTCGATGTAATCAGTCACTGGATGGAAAAGGGGTAGAGCTGACCACAGGAGACAAAAGGACATCCGGGAAAACCCAAAAAATTCCTCAGACAGACCAGGAGCAACCTCTCTTGCAAGAAAAATAAATCAAAATCCCTCATCCGCCCCAGGCAATAAATTCCACAATTAAATAAGTGCCTTGAGCACATTCAAATAAGTGCCCTGAGCACATTTAAAATAAGTGCAAACTAGCACATAAATAAGGGTAAAGGATTGAGAAAGGCTTCCTTCACAGAGAGGCGATGTGACGACTCTGTCGAGGTACTGACTAGGCTCGCTGGCAGCGGAGCAAAATCCGTGACTCCTAGGCAGTGACTCCACAAGGACCACCAGGTTCGATGGAAGCGGAGCAACACAATGAGGATGAAATAATTATATCGGATCCTGGAAATCTCTGAGGTTACTCCAACCTTTTTCATCCAGTCTCCAGGAATGAAATATGATACCTACACCCTGGGACACACAAATAGGTGGAGCAAACACGCAAGGGCTGAGGACAAAAGTAGTGGGACCCATGAAGTGGAAGGATCAGTAGGCTAAGCCCCCCACCCCCCACCCTATGAAGCACCAGCAGAGATCCTGGGTCCTACCAGCGAATCGCCATTTGTTGTAGCTACGACATCACCCTCCAAAATTTTTCTCTCCTTAAATTTTTGAGCCCCTGTCCTTTTGAAATGTGGAGTCAGGACTAAATTCAACTTTTCAAAATCTCAAGTCAGTAAGTCGCAAATGTGGTTAAATCTTTTAAATTTCGACCCCGCGAGCTTGCGACCCTTCAGGTCACAAAGTCATTGGGTCGCACATGAGCTCGAAACCAAACATCTGCGATCTTACGACCCTGCGACCCCACGACCCCCTAGGTCGCAAAGTCGCTAGGTCGCACATCTCATTAATGCAACTCATTTGTGACCTTGGGACCATCATTTATTTCCCACACGTATGACCCCTTTATATATAGAAGGGTCACATAGGTCGCATTCAACCGGTGCGACATATAAAGAAAATGCCTCTGACAAGCTAGCTGGAGCACAATTTTCTCGGTTAAGTTACCTAATACTCCTACGGTTTCTTTTCTAAGATATTTGTTACTATTTCTTCCCCTTGCCCCTAACCTATTTTAACCCTGTGATTCTTTTGATCAAACTCCCTGACAATCCCTCTACAAACCTACCTACCCCCTTCAGAATTTTTAACCATTCATATCTTTATGTAAAGCTTATATGTCCCTCCCCCCTTCAAATACCTTGCCTCACTTACCAATGAAGACTCCTATGACCATGGTCGATGATCTTATGGTTTCCGTGTGTGTTTTCTAAACCTTTTTTCCGCCATGCGTCTGCCAAGCCCTAGAGCGACCCTGTGACCCCGTGACCCTACGACCCCATGGCCTGGCAACCTCGATCGCTAAGTCGCAAAGCCGCTAGGTCCCATATTACGAAAAATTTAGAATGATGTGACCCAGCAACTCAGTGACCTTGCGACACAGTCGCGAGTTGCTAAGTTGCCAAGTCACACTTTCGTGAAGATCTCAACCATCATGACCTAGTGACCCTGCGACCTTGCAACCTAGTTGCAAGTCGCCAGGTCACTAAGTCGTTCTTCTGTGAAATTTCAATCCAACGCAACCTAGCGACCAAGCAACCAAGTAGCAAGGTTTCCAGGCCACAGGTTAACCCACTTCCTTGAAAATGATTAAGTAGAGGTAGGTTTAGCCCATATATTTATAAATGATGGCATCTATCTTATCTTGGGATTGTTTTATGAACATGTCAGGGGAAATTGAAGCCGAGCTAGAGTGTGTATCCGTCTCGTCAACCTCAAGTGACATGGGGCCTCTAGTAGTTCACAAAAGAAACAAGAGCCTAGAGACAGAAATCTCAGAGGAGGAAGTACCTCTTCCTCTTCCCCCTAATTATGGAGACATCGCCTGCACATTCGGCAAAGGGGATAGTATGAGCTGGTACTAGGTGTATCAGGAATTTACAAAGCCTAAATTTCCAGAAGACCTCCCAGACAGACAGGCATACATTCAGGATAAGAGGTCCAAGTTGCACTACGCGGGGGCCCATATGCCTGTATTCCCATGCACTGAGCTGATTGAATGAATCCTGCAAAGAGTCGACCCCAAGATCTGGGTCATTCAGGAGCATGCCAGGAAGTCCTTCACAAATCTAAAGGGGCAAGATGCAGAATTCTATTATGTGCTTCCCGCCTGAGAGAATACCTTCATTGATGAATGGGCCACTACTCATGTATTTCCCATACCAGAGACTTTGAAAGGATGGCGGGAGGACCCAGAAAAGTTTCGGTTCAAGAAGGACCAGGAATATCAGATAGCAAGTCTTAGGAAGGTCTACAAATTCGTAGCTGCAATGCTATGTAGGATGTATGGCCACCCAGATGCCACCATTTTCAAGGGCGCTTGGGTCTCTCTGATGTACACTATCATTGTGTACAGTACCCGCTTCAACTGGGCCAACATGATAGTAGCGGCCCTCAGGTCGAACATATCTACGGCACTGGCACCTGATGAAGGGTATGCGTAAAAATTTTATATGGCATCTTGTCTCCTAGATGCAGTGTGCGCAAGGTGCCACTTTCAGGGGTGGTCACATAACTGGGACCCAAAGCATGGCGATCCAATTCACAAAGATCTAATGGTGTTCTGGGATTCTAAGTATAAGCAAGACATGGAGTCAATCACGGGTAGCTTCATCCCTGCCCTCTACATGAAACTATTTGGAAAAGACCCCCCGTGTTTGTCCGAGCGAGCCATGGAGACAATAACTTAGGTGGCCTACTGGTTTACAGACACTGATAGTACCATTGTCTGAGTTTTCGGGTCACTCAAGGCCCCTCATGCATTGCCCCGTTTCGTAAGAGACAAGCTTCTCCTCTAAGAAACATGTTATCAAATGTCAGGTGGTTTCTCCAAAGTTCTCACTAAGGGTAAGAATAATCCATGGCCCACTCTACCGCTCACCATCGGTGCCTACATAGTGGAGGATTTTAGGGAAGTAGAATCAGAAGCCGAACAGATTAGGGGATTTTGTCTGCCTCCCTTGGCACACCGGACATATGATCCTAAGAGAATTATCCCTGCACACTGCAAGCGGGCCAAATTCAAAAGGAGTTACCATCATACTGACTATCTAGCTGAAGATAGAATAAATAACTGGTGAATATTTTGTCTTATGTATCTGATATCTTTCTGATTAAGTCATCTGCATTTTATGCTTATATCATTTATACATTTCAGCTCACTAAATGTTGTCAATGATGTTAGGTTGTTTATTTAGAAAATGTTAAGCAACTCCATTACTAACATTTATCTTATCTCTGGAAACTGCTTAAGGAAGTGAAGGGCGCTCTAACCATAAAGAATTGTTTCTTTTGTGGTTCGAACAGCTTTTTACAAGCATGACCTTAATGATGTGCTGCTAACAGCATTTCCTTGGCTGCATGCTTTTAACTCATCTTGCTATTCATAGTGTTTTATGTTCGTTAAGATTCATCAACCATTTGGCTTGTACCATCCGGATAATCATGCGTTCACAGGTCTGCAGGGCTCATTCATGTCCGAAAAAAGGAGTATTCAATGGTAGCCGAACCCACACCCCGGACGAGATCCCTATCACAAATGGTTTAGAGTCTAATTGGGAATTTTCACTGGGGAGATCCTTTACCTTTGGCCGGACATATTTTCGCGTCAACACCTTCACATGTGTATATTTTAACCCATGTGGAGACATCCATGTTTATATCAAGTTCAATTTGGATGTAGAGAGAATATATGCCACTTATGCTCCAGGACGGTTGCACTAGCCAGCATGGATTGTAACAGGGATGAGTTTTAGAGGTTATTCACATTCTTTTCTTGCATGGAAAAGAATGAGTTTTAGAGTGTGATCTCCTTGAATGAGATGCTTGCTCCTAGATGGAAGATTATAATATTTCAACCTTTTTGATCCACTAAGGACTCTATGAAATTCTATATAACCAATATATTTTTAATTATGAAGAGGATTTATGCAACGATGCATCACACTGACTAGTTTCATGAAATGATGTTGGCCTTCAGAATGTAGAAAACACCACGAATATGGGCCTTACTATGTTGAACTATCGTAACATCTTTACACAAGGACAAGAGCTGGACAAGAGCTGGTGCTTTGTTGGGATTTTCATTACTCTTCAATGTTTTGTGTTGTTTAAATTTTCTCTTGCATATATAAATCATGAGTTGCTTAACTAAACACATACCTGCCATTCTATTTTTGTTTATTTCTATTTTATCCAATCAATTCCAATATGAAATGATATGGGATTTTTTTCTGTGTAGCTCTTGGGAAACCTCAAGCTGTCATTTCTGCTTATGAAGAAATGCAATCCCAACAGAATGGTTCTGAGTAAGGGCTCAATACAAGACCATCAAGGTTAAGAAGAGGATCTTTCTCATGTTTTCTATCTTCTGAAAATGCCAAAAATTCTTGCAAGAAAATCGTTAACCATTAATTTCTCAAATTTTGTTGAACATATTGAATTGTAACGGAACTAAATTTTATATGATTCCATGATTTTCAATTCTATAATTTTTTTTCAATGGTTTTGTAGTCGTATTGCAAATCAAACAAATGAGCATCCAATCATCTAATATAGGAGGCAATAATGAGTTGGCTTTGGAGGATGCAACATGAATTTCTCCAAAGCGAGGAATGGTTTTTCCATTTCAACCACTAGCCATGTCTTTTGAAAATGTAAAATACTTTGTTGACATGCCCCTTGTATGGAAGTTGAGCCTTGCGACTGATATATTATGTGATCCAGCTATTTCCATTTTTTGTGGATTCACATACTTAACGGATTTGGCTAACTAATTTTGGATTCATCTGCAAGAAAAGAGGGAAAAACAAGTCACTAAAGATAGATTCAAATTTCTCTCTTACAGGTGCACTCATACTTGGTGTTATTACGACACTTATGGGGGTTAGTGGCGCAGGGAAGATAACTCTCATGGATGTCTTAGCTAGAAGGAATATTGGAGGATATATTGAGGGTGATAACTAGATATATGGATTTCCCAAAAAGCAGGAAATATTTGCTCAAATTTTCCTCATTGGTCTCATGAATATGTGTAGGAATATCTGTGTTGATTTGGATGATTTTTTTAACACAAAAGAGTAATTTTATTTTATATAAATTTGTGCCCAGGTCATGGCTAAAACTGGGAGATTACATATTCAAGATTTCCCAAAATTAGGTTGTAAAGATGCATCCATAGTTGGGTTGGCCCAAATGACTTCCAAAATTACAAAATTTAGCTTCAATACTGTTATTTCTATGTTGTATATCCTACAGTATTTTCCAAGCAAAAATACACATGCAAATTTACACAGAAATTAAAATTCATTTAATCCTTAGGGTTGGCGGGTCAATTCAGATTGATGCCTCTCATCTCCTCTTCAGAGGTTATGAGATTCCCTTTAAGTTGGATCTTCAGGTCTTCAATTTGGCCCTGCAAAGCATAGATTTCGTCCTCCATTTGGAGGATCTTTATGTTATGTTCAACTTCTTTCTCTCTGTGTTCCAAGTCCTCCTTTTGTTTAATTTGCAGGCTTTTCTTCATGTCCTCCATGCAGTCCCATAATTCCAGATGCTTACATTCACAGTGGTTGCAGTTGTGCAGGGGAATAGTCATCATGGGGCACGATGCATTCAATTTCCCTCCCTGTGCATTTGTGTCTTACTCCCTAGGCCTCCACCTCCATCTCCATGATGATGTCTATCTCAGTTTTCTTATCTTTATTCTCCCTTTTCTTTGTATTCATATGCATGTTAAAACCCTTACTAACACTGATTGTCAATCCCACCGCTTCGGAAGTCTGATTGCATAAACAAGATCCAAAATCTACGTCCCAACCCACAGTCTTCGAGTACCACTCAGAAACCTGATATTTCACGACAGGCCAACCACTGGTTTTTATATGATTCTTTATACAGATATTCACACAGTGCATGACTCCCTCACCCAGTTGCTTCAGAGTATCTACCCAACTCTGAATTTTCTCAACACTTCCTATATCCCAATTCCACTACCCTGAATTATCCTCAGCCGACCATAGGAACAGACACCTAAAGTCCAGGATCACTTTTCCCATAAACTCGGTATAGGAGATGATAAGGCCATAAATTATACACCTACTTTCGGCCTCCCAACTCTCATAGCACCACCCCAGGCAAGTCACCAACCCAGCCTGCCAGCCTCCTAAGAACAGAATCGTTGCTTTACCTATGTTATGGAGATGTCTTTTGTTCTTTATATAGCACCAGTGTCTAGTGACGGGCTGATAATTCCTTCTCACAACCTTGCTCATCCTCATGATTGCAACCTTCCCTAGATCAGTCGTGAGTTTATGCATATTAATGGTCGTGCGCTTCAACAATCTGCTCCTATGCTCCAAAACTAAATTCGGCTCGCACATAGAGGGTTTATACAGCCTTGGAAAAGACTTGATCGTGTGACAAGCCATCATGCATGGGTAAAACCTGCAGCATCCCATGCCACACCTCTTACCAACACCACCTGTATGCATTATCGCGACATCCATGTACTGGAGCTGATTAACGATTATGCACAGTAGGATATCTCTTACCATGTGATGTTTAATCCTTGAAATCAGGTTTTGTCAGTACGGATCCACCTGATGTTTGTTGGAGACGCCAAATATAGAGAGTATGGTGAAGGATTGTATGATTTGAGGGTGGTGAATCATGGGATGACATGAGGGCAGGGGGGAGAAGGGGAAGTCGGGGAGGTGGGGTAGGTTGAAGCATAATGTAAGCGGGGAGAAGGGGGTGAGGAAGAAGGGAAGTGAGGGAGAAAGGGAGGAGGGAGGAAGGGAGCGAGGAAGTGAGGGGTGAGGGAGTGAGGGAGTGAGGGAGTGAGGGGGAGGATGTTTAGGAAGGGGAGGGTGGAGCAGAAGTAAATCAAGGAGAAGGAATTGAGGGTGAAGGGGTTGAGGGAGTAAGGGGGTGATGGAGTGAGGGGTGAGGGAGGGAAGGGGAGGGGTAGAGAGGGAAGAGATGGAGGGGAGTAACGGAGAGGATAATATAATCTAGGGAGGAGAATTTGGCCTCCTTTATCCCTATATTCCTTTAGATTATTTATTTTAATGCTTTTGTCCTTGCAATTAGAGAGGGTCCAGTACATCATCACAATTTTTCGTTATTGTTATTAGGAATTTGTTTATTGGTTGTTATTATTTGAGAAACCTATGTTTTAGCCCTTTCATAGATTGTCATGTGTATCCTATTTCTTATAATTAGAGATATGTGTCCTCTCTATCTATTCATTATTGCCTGGTTTTCATGCTGAAATTTGGGAAAATGGAGGAGGCTCCAAGGAATGGTTGTTAACTTTAACAAGGTATTTTCCTTTTGAAGTTCTACAAAATTTGATTTCAAACTAACTCAGTCTAGACCTTTAATGTAGAAGTAGCCCAATTACTCATATTATGGTTTGGGCAACAAAAATTGGAGAATGTAATTTTCATGTGTTTCAATTCAATATTAATCCGCTCAAATGAAATAATGTACATAGGATGTGAGGTTCAACAATGTTGTGCCCGAGGAGGATTGTATTGCAATTCTATGTAGATAGCATGCCAATCCTCTTTTGGCACAACGTTTTTGAAGCTCACATCCCATTTAAATTATTTCATAAGAGCCAATTCTTGAATTGAAACACGTGACAATTACACATTCCCCATGTTTTGCTGCCTATACCATAATCTGAATAATTGGGTTACATCTACATTAAAGGTCTAGACTGAGTTAGTTTGAAATTAAATTTTCTAGAACATCAAAAGGAAAATACCTTTTAAATTTAAAAACCATTCCTTGGATCCTCTTCCATTGTTTTTCAATAATAATTTGTCAGATATTCGACGTACATTTAACAAGTGTTGAATATTCGTCGGCCCTCATCAACGAACCAGTGTCGGATATCTATCTCTCATCCGATGCAAAATATCATCGGATCCATAACATATTCGTCGAATGAAAAGTCACAACGTCTTATAACCAACATATGATGGTTGGATATTCGATAAATACATTCAACAGATGGATGTCAAGTATTCTATGTTGGTTACAAATTAAAAAGTCGCCTATTTGACAACTATACATCAAACAAAATGTCACATATTTAACAACTATACATCGAACAAAATTTTTCCTATTCGATGCCTATACTTTAAAAAAAACGTCCCCAATTCGATGACTATAAGTCGAAAAACACGTCGCCTATTCGACGACTATACGTCGAACAAATACCCGGTTAGTTGACGGTTTATTTGGTATCAAGGACAACGGATATCCAACATGCAGGTCTGACAATTTCCTGGTGGTTGAATATCTAACAAAATCAAACTTTGGCCCCATTTATTCTAGTGATATTATGCCATATTTGGAACTGTTTTAGCATTTAGGAGGCTACATTAACACACATGAGACCGTTTAAGCTGTGCCAATGCTATAAATATGACAGGAAGCATCGTATTAGTTCCCTTTACTTTCCAATTTATTTGTGCACATTACTCTCGTTTTGTTTTCTGAATCTTATGTCTGAGATCAACCCACTTTTCGATGAGACGTTACACCAGCGGGCGTTGGGTTATTTGATTCCTCCAAGTATGATGGTTACCGAACCTGCCCCATCTGTGATGCAGGTCGATGAAACCCCTACAGAGAATGTTGAAACCCCTGCACCTGTGCCCCAACCATATAAATCTAATAAGGGACGGGCTTTGGGGTCCCAGAAGTTACCGTGCTAGAAGACCCCAAAGCCTAGGTCGACCCCCGCAGAATGCCAGAAGAGACTTATGGCCAAGACACTCGAAGTAATTGTGGAGGAAGATGTTTTTGAGGAGGTAGATCCACTCTCGTGACTACCCACATATGTGGCACCACGCAAAGCATCTGTGAAGGTCCCAAAGAACCTAGATAAGGTTCGGTCTTATATCAATTCTCTGTTGATCTCTGAAGATGTGTCGTTTGAGGAGGATATGTTTGCGAAAATCCCCCTACTAAAAATGGAAGACTAGGACCTTGCCAACCAGGAGAAGTTCCCTGAGCTCGCGCCCTCGATGTACTTGGAGTTGGTCACCTATGATGAGGGAGTGATCAAGGTCGAGCTGAAACGTTGGGCGTTAGGATTACAAAATTCGGGTCTATTAAATTTCCTGAACGTCCCACACTTTGGGCGTGACACGTTCAATGATATATGTGTGTGCCATTTGCTCGCCCCAGTGCATGATGAATATCTGTGGATAGGAGAGCCAATTCCAATTGATACATATTTGATACACTGTACCACCAAACTTCCCTATCAGGGGTTGGACCCTGAAGCAGCCTTTGGAGGAAAGGGCTTGGAGCGAAAATTTGTAGAAACAGTTAAGGAAAAATATAAGGTATTGTGCAACACTCAGGGGTTCGTCATCAGTGAAATCAATGACCCCGCAATCTATTTTTCCATGCTAATCCTTGCATGCAAAATGATGAGGAAGTGTCGGCCGAAAGAATTTCTGGCCCATGTGATTTCTTTAGCTGGGCAGTGTGAGCAAGGGATATAGTATAATTGGGCCAAGTATATGTGCACAGAATTTTTGGCGAATATTCGCGAGGTACAGGAGGAGGGAAATAATTTTTGTAATGCTTGGATGCTGCTAATAAATACTCTAATTGGTTGAAATATGTTAGCTAAGGCCCAGTTCCCAGATATTGAGCCCGAAATTTGTGAAGCTCCATGATATGCGACGATGTGGAACTCCAAGCTTCCTTCTAGAATCACTAAAAACAAAATATTATGGGTGTTATTTAATTCTGATTTATTTCAAGCGGTGCAGTCTAAGCCATGCTTGTCATCAATGTTGTATGAGCAGTGCAAGCACATTGCATATTTAAAATCTACCTTTTGCAACATTCACATGTGCGTGAAGGGAATGTTGATGGTGTTTGGTATGAGCTACCTTACATGGTCACGGACGATGACCAGCTTGCATGTGTTATGAAAAAATGGCCAGCCTTATGGTTGAAATCATGCACCACTGGTGGTGCCTCATCTTCAGTACCCCTAAAGACTCCGACAAATTCGCACGCATCCAAGGATACCCAGCAGAAGGATAAGGATGCAGAGAAAGAGATGGAGCCAACCACGATGGGTGAAACCATTGACCTACATAAGGAAACAAAGGATAAAGAAGGTGACAGTTCCAGGGCACCTGCGACACAGACAGGTTCAACAAAAGGAACTAATTGAGGATCTCAGACCTCCTCCCTGGGCCCATGCAAAAAGAGGCTCATCGAGCCGCTAAAGATCAGTGTGGTAAGTTGGAATTCATGATCAATCGGTTGTGCAGTGACCTCCCAGAAGTCACAGTACTTGCCATCGTTGTGCCTACAGTTAAATTAGAAAGCTTGGTCGTCACACTGAAGGCCTTGCATTCGGATATAAAATAGTTTGCACTAAGCTAGAATAAAAGATCGCAGACCTCTAGATGAAGTTGCAGCCACAGACGCCTATGGAGGTTCACGTACAGCGTGTTGCAACCGTGCAGGAATCAACTAATCTCATCACCGTTGTCATGGATTTTTGCAGTAAGCTATTTAAATAAGCCATGGGGATTTGGACCTACATTCAAGATGACCCTATCATCTAGCAGAGTTCAGGGCCAAAGAGCAGCAGTTCGATGAAATTCAGGTTGTTGTGCCGACCCTCTTGACAACCTAGAGATTCGCCAAATTGCAGGAGAGTCATGCCATTCATATGGAAATCACCACAATGTGCCGACGAGAGCACTTCTTGGATGAAAGAATGAAGCCATGGGTGGATGATGCCTTAAAGCTCTCATAAACCATTGATGGATCCCTGAAAAATATGTAGCAGACCTAGAGAAGCATCAACTTGGCTGCTAAAGGACCAACCCTAGAAAAATTGGTGGAAGAAGCACAGAGCACTGCAAGACAAAGTACCAAAGTCCTCTTTCCATTTCAATGTTTCATGTATATGCTCAAAGAAAAAATGTAGGCAGTTGGACCAGAGTGACTCGGGACGAGTCACTATATTGTGTTGTGGGCATGTTAGAGTAGGGTCCCCCGGGGTAAAGAAATTTTGAGTATTTTTGGTTATTTTTTTTCTTGTACGCATTGCACGCAGATGTCAAGGGGATTTTGCGCACGTAAAAGTTCCTTAATTATTGTAACAGGTAAAAGGGAAAACTATGAGTCTCAAACCATGGTTTGAGACCGTGGTATGTGCACGTTTGGAAATATATAAATATGTAAGAGTTGAGAAGGATAGAGATCTCATATCAATAGATCGATAGATGTTTATGCTTATGAATGTTTTGATATAAGTTTTAGGTCGGTATGTCTGGGTAGAAAGACTCCTATTGGTTGTGTGTGTAGATACCTAGTCCTGAGTTGTATTCACGGACTATGCTTCTATGTGAGCAGAAGGGAAAGTATTATAGTGAATTGAAGATATCTTAATAAAGAAGGAAATTATGAACTCATACTTTTATATGATTTCTTTGGTTAACTGTCTTAGATTTTTTATGTGTGCTATCTGTTGCTTACTGCAATTCTAGATGTGGATATGTGCTATTGAATGCATATTTATTTTAGTAAATGATAAGTCGAAGTGAATTTCATCTATGCGCAAGTATTATTATGCTTTAATTGTTAGATCTGAATTGACTATACCGATATTTTCTGCACAAGTCTATATTGAAGTGAGGGTTAATTCTGTAATGATCTATAAATGCACAAGGGTTAAGTCTATTTATTATTACATAGTCGCGTGAAACTGCTTTACTACTTATGAGTTTCTCTCCAATTAGATCTGGTTTCTGTGAAGGGTTAGATCTGATTGAAATATAATATGTGACACATATCTTTTATTTCATATTCGTTAAAGGTTTTATCGGTGCTTAGACCTGGTTTCTTGGGAAGTTCCACACATACAAATAAGCATTAAGTAAGGGAAAAACACACATCAAACGCTCCCTCAGGGTGTGGAAACTTGGTTCCAGCACCCCCCCCCCCCCCCCCAATAATGCTTCGGGTGAGACTTTGGTCTGCACAACCAAATCATTGTCGAAAGGGCCAATAGTTGGAGGGTTTTGGTTGGTTGTGCAGAATACTCTGAACCTGGGTTATGACCCCTTAAGCCAGCAAGCATACATACCTCATTCTTCCTTTAGGTCATCTTCCTTTATTAGCTTCCATGATTGAAATAATTTCAATCCATTGAACTACTTATTAACATCATACCATCCTCTCATAAATTTATCCAAGTAGGAATTCTTGATAAAAAAAATTCTCCCTATTGATTGGTGAACATTTTGATGAGTATTCCAATAGAGGATCTTAAGTATCCACATCCAGTACATGTTTCCTTTTAATTGATTGTGATATTTTTACCAGATGACCTTTCCTTTTTATCTTTTCCCATAAGTACGACTTATGCTTCTAATGAAATTACCAAAATTTATGTCCTTTTATAGTCCTAATTGAGCTATCATTCATGCTTCCTTATGATGATGTCTCGAGCTCTTGCTTCTAATGCTCCAGTTATTCCATGATATATCCTATCATGCTCTTTAATGATCCCTATCATGATACTTATACTAGGAAATGTTGGAAACAATAACTTGAAAATAACTAGGTGAGGAATACTATCTCAATCATAGTAGAGATATTTTACTTCCTCTTTCTTGGACTTATTTTTTCAGCTTCCTCCACTTCCTTGGTGATATGAGCTTCTTCTCTTATTATTTTATTATTCTACTTCTTTATCTTAGGACAATCTCTCCTATAGTGCCCATATTCTTAATACCCATAGCATTTAACCTTAGCCATGTTCTTCGTCTTTTTCTAAGCACCAAACTTTCCAAATTTTCCTTTTCTTTTTTTCATTGCAACACATGCCTAATTTTGTTCACCTAATCCTATATCATATTTTTCCTTTAACCTGGATTATTCAACCTTGCATTGTGACCATAACTCATGGAATTGAGTAACTTATTTCTTCCCATAAATACTTGAAGTAAAGTTACCCCACTCCTATGGTAGTTCATTTAGTACAATTGTAGTCATTTCCCTTTCAGAAATTAATTCTCCCAGATCTTGAAGTTGATCCTTGATTTCAAATATACTAATAAAGTATGATGTTATTCCTTCTTCTTTCGACATCTTCAGCCTGTTGATTTATTTCCTTAGTGAGATAATTTCCTTTTCAGTGCTCACGAATTACAACTCTACCAGTTTTTCATATATTTCTTTTGAAGTTTCAAGTTTTGTTACATATGGAATGAGGGGATCCTTGATGGATTCAATGATAATCCTTTGAGCCCTAACTTCTTCCTTCATAAAATTTGCAAGTTCTAGAGAATATTATTTTTTTGGTTTGGTGATAGATCCTTTGACATGATCCATGACCTCATTTCCAATGAGATTTAGATTTTACCTCTTCTTCCATGCATGATAGTTTGAATCCCCAGCCAATTTGTTTCTTTCCTTGCAAAAAGACATTTTGATAGATTCAAATGAGAACATATACTTACTTGTTAAGATGATTCTTCCACTTGCTACTTCCTTGAATTTGATTATTATATAGATGATAGAAGCCTTATCATTGATGAATATAGATCTCTTCAAGAATGATCCTTGACCACTCAAAGGTAGATCACTCAGTTTATGACTTATTGATGGTGTCCTTCAGTGGCAATAGACTTTCTTTAATGAGAGAGAAATTTCCTTTTAATATTTTGAAGATGATGGCAATGTCCCTTAAACTATTCTCCTTTGTATAACTAGCCTTCAAGATACTTTGACTCCTTTAATGATGCTTTAGTGCAAATCTTAGAAATGCTTCTAGGGTTTTGAATTTCTAGAAAATGATGTGATATTTGTCCTTGAATTGCTTCTATTGGATGTATAGACTTCAAGCTACCTTGATTTGTATATCTTGACTTCACTTTGATATCCTTCAATTTGATTTGATGTCTTTCTCAAAATTTGATCCTTGAGTGTCCCTTGATAATATTCTCTTCCTTGACTTTATCACCTTAGCTTTGAAACCATGTTGAGAAATATAGGGAATATAAATTAGGTTATTTATCTTCGTTAGATAACTGCTTGTGAATGCTTTTTAATTCTTAGATTAGGATATTATTTTACTTAGGTTATTATAGTGTTCTTCTTCCTCGAACAACTACCAATGTATAAATCATAAAGAGAAAAGATACATAGAATGTAGGCGATCAGCCAAGGCCAAAAACTCTCCCACTTGAGAGGAAAACCAAAACAAATTATTCTTCTTATAGAGACTTCAATCGATGAATACCAATACCAAGACCCTTGACATATTTTCCACTCTAGGCCCAAGAAACAAAGCGTCTTTGAGAATATCCTTAGTCAACAATAGTCAACCTTCTGCTCCTTCCTCCTTCTCATCTTATCTTCAACTTAGACTTCCTTCTACTTCAAACCCTTTGCTCGTTTCAGCCACCTTGAATTAGGTTTTCAATATTTGACCCTAATTCAGAAACCCTAGCTTCTCCTTCTAGAAAATGACCTTGATACCTTTGCTTAGGATATAGTCTCCTTCTAGCTTGTCTCGGCTTCTCCTTTGACTTGCCCCTCTTCCAATTAGCCTACCTAGGAGGACTATAATTCCTCTCGACTTCTTTTGCAACAACTGACCTCTTTCTTCCTTACACGTGTGGATAATATCAACCCAAAAATAGATCAGAAAAGACCTCAGTTTATATTATCCCTTCCTTCGCTTGATTATAGGCCTCCTTGATGAACTTCGCACTTCCTATTACATACTTTATGATGATCTAAATTCCTGCTCTAAAATGAGGCCGAGCCACCCCATTTATAGTTGTTGGGGCCTCCATAATAAGCTAACTTGAACAGTGGGTGAGTCAACATGTTTGTTGGAGCAATTTAATTATTTTATTTAAATCTAACTTGGAGTAAATTCTTGAGCTTAGTCTTGGAGGGATATTTTACATTTTCATTGACTCATATACAAATGTAACATTCCCAAGAAGGGTCTTCCAATAATGAAATTGACTCAATCGAATTTTATGACTTTATGAAAAAACCTAAAGGCTTACAATGGGAGAAATTACTAAAAATAGAATTCCTTGCTCATGAAACCCATAAGACAAGTATTGCAATAATAATTTTATTTTTCTTCTTTTCATCAATTGCATAAAATCACAATTACACATGGCATTATGAAGACCAAACCTAGTTACACTTTTCAACAACCTCGTGTATAAACATAGTCCCCTTCATCCTTCCTTAATTGAACACAATCATAAAAAAATCTATATCACAATGTTTCAAATTATAAGAAGGGTAATATTTCTCGTGAGCTTAAGATATTCAAAGTATATTTTTTCATCTCTGGTGTTGATATACTTCTAGCAGGTCTGGATAGTACCTCGACAGAGTCACTTCAGGAACACAAACATTACTCCACAACCAGTGAGCCTTGACGGTACCCCAACGAATTTTATTGCTTCACATCCCTGCACGGGAAGCCTTTCTCTTCTTTCACCCTTATGTATTTATTTTATAGGAATGTGCATCAACACTTATTCATTTCATGGGCAGAACAGGGATCCCGACTTATTGAGAGCATAAGAGGTTGTTCCTTCAAAGAAGCATATCTAAGACCTCTGATGTTGTTTTTCTTGTTTTTATTTTCCCCTTGTCCTCCTCTACTTGACTAGATAAACATGGATAACACTAAAACATAAAGAACCAAGTGTAGGCATGAGGTTTCCATAGTAGACAAAGATATTATTGTTTGACATAGATATTTCCTCATGCAAGAATCGTATTTTCCATCATAACATCATCAACTAATGGTTAACCAAGACGAGGAAGAAGGAATGATGGCTAGGCAAATGTTGCATTGTCACAAATCCATTTTCTATTCTTCCATGCACCATATTTTGAATGTATCTAGTTAAAATTAGTTTTGGTCAATGAATTCGACCGCCTAAGATAGGAGATCAAATTTTGATGATGTATAAGGATAGAAAAATGATTGTAAAGGTTTTTTTGGTTGATTTTAGAGAGAATAATTTTTGTGCACTGTAATTTTGAAGAATTTTTTCCAATGAATGAATGGAATATCAGGTGATTTGCAGGGATTCTTGTGTCATAATTTTGGTGGCTTGTGCTCCTTTTATTTGTGAGTTATCTTGTGTGTTTTTCATCCCTTTAATTTACATCTTTCTTGCTTGGAAAAAACCATATGATTAATTCATAATTAATCCATAATGATGCTCTGGTTATTTTTCCAAGTTATTAATGTTTTCATCTTTAAGTTACCATTTTAGAATCCATCTATTGTTTGATACTCTAATGTGTTTGTTCTTCACTTTTTCTTCCTTCACCTTCTAAAACAATTTTATCTAAAACCACCACCAAAGCTGCCTACCTTGTCCCTGCAGAGAAACCCTCTAATTTGGCATCATCTCACTGGACAGAAATTAGATTTTGATCATGAATCCATGCTCAATGGTTTTCCTCCTTTTCTCATCAACATATCTCTAAAATAAAAACCCTTTTGAGCTTAATACCTAGCCTAATATCCTATTTGTTGAGTAAACTAAGTGGTAGATCCCTCTCCATTCTAGAAGTGCTAGTTTCTGGCCTAAAGTGGTTCGTGGTTACCTCTGTCATTTTTCTCCTCGACCTAGGAAAATTATAGAGTGCTAACAGACCCAACCCTCTACACATTTATAGTGAGTGGGGATATTCATGCAACAAATTCATGGATTAATCCCTCATCCATCCTTGTAGAATTCCTTGTAATCAAAGACAGTGATTGAGGGGAAATCCTCTAGGTGCCATCAACGCTATTTCATTTTAATCCAATATATCACTTTGATCTTTAACTAAATATTCCATAGCCCCTAAGGTAGGTATATCACTTTTGTTCAACTAAACCCCAAAAAAATTCCTTCTTGACTCCTTTTATTTTTGCAACCTAGGGTCTAATTACTCATTTTTAGATCTAGGTTGATGAATCTATATTCTCTCATGATATATCCTCTAGTATATCTCGTTAATGCTAACTAGCGCACTCATGATAAATCCCTATAAACAACCTACATTATGGTGGATAATGCTTGGATTGATTACATTTTGGATCCAATCATAATTTCATTGTGATATGATTTTTTGGTGTAATGTTAATTCCTTTCATGATTTAATCATTATCCACAAGTCAACATCTAGTATTACTATAATGAGATGAGTATTCCTTTGTTTGATATATCAAGTTGAATTGTAATTTTTTCAATTTTTTTTTTTTGTTAGTAATAATGTTGAGTATTATCTGAGTTGAACCAATGAGACTGAATAAAATGAGCTAAAACAATTGTTGAAACATTATACGTATTCCCTTTCTATTTTATGAGTATTTTGCATTAGTATCACTACAAACTCATTTGTGAAATAAAGAGGTGTCTTTATTTATGATTATGGGAAAGTTCCAACATTGAAATATCATGAAATATAAATTGCATAAGATTTCACCCTCCTCAACAATATCTTATCATGTTCTTTCATAAAGGGGGTTTTTGAAAATAGAGTGAATATATTTTAGGTATTGTGGGGTGGGCATGTGGGGTGCAAAGGGGGTTATGAGTATTGTGGAGTGTAAAAAGGAGAATCTACTAAAAATGGGGGATATATAGTAAAAATAGGGTTTTGGTATCAGAAGATGTATTGGGAGGGGCGCTTAACAAAAGGATTTTAGGAGATATTTTTCAATATCTAGTTAAATTAGGGGTATTCTTTAATATTACATAAATGCACATGTGATGCCATATGTTCGTTAAGTGGATATCAATGAAAAATCGATGCAACAAAATACCAAATGCATTGATACATAAAATATGACATATGTTTCTAAGTTATATTCCACAATTATACTCTAAGTAAGATCTATGGGTCCTAATATAATGTCATTTAGCTCTTTTAAACATGGTTTATGAACATTGAGCACTTGTGCTCCAAATTGATGTCTATGGTATTTTTTAATGGTTTTTGAAGCTTGCTATATCATATGTCATTGCTATAAAACAATTAGAACCTACTCTTATACTCTATATTTAATGGTGTCACATCAAAGAAATCATGATGTATGTTGAAAAAGTGGTTATCTCTATTGTTACATTCTCGTGAATAGAATATCATTACATAAAATGCATTTGTTCTACTACTGTTATGTTTGATGGAAATCAATATTGTATTTGAGTCATGATTCTTATGGTTAATGCTTACTATAATTTGATTCATATTGAGGTTTTAAATACCTTTTTGAATTTTGATAATAGCTTAAATATTACTCATAATTGAATACAAGTTAAATACTTATGGATATGTCATAGACAATATGTGCACTTAACTACTGAAATGTTCCTTGATTGCATCTTTGGTTGTGGCAGTGTTATTAATGTTTGAAATAACTAAAGTAATCATGGTGAAATGCATGAGATAACTTTATTTGATTGAAAACTTACAATTGACTCTCTATCATCTTCAAATGATGAATGAATTAATAATATATCACTCCTTGCAAACACAATCTATATTCTAGGATATGATATTTATTGTATCAGTACCGAAACTTTTCTTTGAGCAATAACCTCTTAATTTCCAAGAATTACATTTGATGTGTCATGGTCTAAGTTAATATATTATGAGATTAATCATATTGGAAATTTGGTAATTGTGCTAGCATTACCATTACCTCAAGTATAATACCAATTTGTCTTAGTAAAAGCTTAACTAGAGGATTTCACCCTTCCTACTACTCAACCTAGCTAGTTTGGATTATGGTAAAACCTTCCTTTGGATAGGAAGCCCCTTCATTAGCTTTAAAGAGAGAGGTAAGGCCATTGAGGTGATGATGGGAGGATTAATTGATAGTTTCCCCTTGGCTCTCCCACTAGGGTTAAGAATTTTACCTTTAGGTGAGAGTTTGAGTCACAAAACATTCCTTGGGTCTACCCATATATCTTGTGCACCCAAAGCATCGACTATGTATAAAGGAAATATGAATGCTTCACCACTTTTTCCACTTGATCAGGTAAGAAACATCTAGCATTACAACCTTCCACAACATCCTTCCATGCCCACCTTGATAGTCAACCTACTACCATACATAAGAGGAGGCCTTACACTATGCCAATGGATAAGAGTTTTTGAACATTACCAACTTCAAAAAATAGGAACCACTCCATTTTTAAGAATTTCATAACAGCACTAAGGTGCCCTCAGATTTCAAAATAAGAAAACAATTTTTTATTTCATGTGTGTGTGTGTGTGTGTGTGTGTGTGTGTGTTTGTGTATATATATATATATATATATATATATATATATAGTAAAACTTCATAGGATTCCCCATCCTTCCCTAAAACATCAAAATGGAGGAAAATGACAACTAGTAGCCACAAGATCAACTAGGAACCTCAAGGAACTTAATGAAATTGGAACCTATGACCTTTCCATTGGGATGGGCCAACTAATTGTGCTAACCCTTAAGGCTACACATATATAAATTGTGTGTGTGTGCGCTTGTTCCATGGAGAGCTATGAATCCTAGCTCTATTTTTTTTAAGAAACGATCAAATTCTATTTGTCATAATCTATGGATTTACTCATCTATATAAAATGTACAAAAATTCATAATGGTATTATATATCTAGGGATATCCCCAAATTCTTATAGGGTAGGGGGAATGTTAGGCAGAGAGTATTCTTTTTCTACTTGATGTTATGTTTTTTCCTAATTAACATGAATAAATATTGACAAATTGAGAGCGTAAGAAAGCATAGAGAAATACATTTTGAGACAAATTGTGAAGATGGTTTCTCATTATGTAGATCGTCCTCAATAGAGACAACATATTTTTTTTCTTTACAGAATTTTTTCCATTATTCTAACTAATCTTGGAATGGGATTGTCAATTTTTTTCTCTCATTCTTCTAACACTTTTTCTCTTTGATCTTTCAAGCTTGGGTGAGATTCCTTAGTGTCTAGGGATATTTTGGGCTCTTCCTATTTTTCAACAAAATCGACCCAACTTCCTTGTCCCCACTTTAAGGGGAATGAGACAATGTAGTCACTAAGGAGAGGGTGTGTGTTGGGCCACTAAATTATAATTATTATTACCATTTCTTGACATTTCATCCATTTCCACTATTATTTTATCACGTTATTTATCATAATTTATCATATAATTATATTTCATAATTATTTATCTCTTGTGGATAAGAAATATGTGGTCTCATTTATTTTTAATCAATATAAGATTATTATGCATGATTTTTCCAATGATGGTTTATTAATGAATTTTTTATAACATCACTCACGATTTTAGCCTCCAATATCTCTTCCAGATTGCAAATTTGATCTCCAACTCATAATCAAATATTCCAACTCAGAAATTCATTGGGATAAAAAGTGACAGTTTTTTATTTGACTTTTAGTGGAAAATAAGATGAATATTGAAAAACTGAGACATGGGTTTTGTGCAGAATAGATAAAATTAGTTTTCTATTGACAAGTTTTCCAAAATTCACCCTAGATTAAGAGAAATGCAAGGTTCTCTGAAGGTGATTTCCTCATTTTTTTTTTATGACCGTTTTCCGAATTCCCCCAATTGTAATACCAGATTCGAATTGTTCTAGCTAAATCATGATGGAGGGATATTGCAGATCTGATATTGTTTATTGAGATTCTGTAATCAATCCAAAATTGTAAGGGGAAATCATTTTGTAATCAATTTAGTTGTAATTTCCCTTTGCTCTATGTGTATTTAAATGAAAACAAAGATCAAAGAGAGGGATGGGAAATTGTTGAATTTAAGGAAAAGCTAAGAACTTCATTCTAGTGTAATTACTTCTCTAAGATATTTTAATGAAAAAAATTATCCATTCAGTTCTACATCTCTTATTCATAATCTAATCTGAATAAGCAGAACTGACTCTTGGGCAGTTGGGCCCACTATCTTGGACAAGGTGTTGCCTTGAACATATAAAGCAATTTAGTTGTGTGCTTGTTACTTTGAATTTAAATTGTTGTTCCTTAAAGTAAATTTCCTTTTTTTCAATTAATTTTTTGGTTGCTACATTTTCCAGATTTGTTGTTTCATGCAATTTCTAGATTTCATTTAATTTGTTGCTCTAGATTAGCATTTGAAAAATGTTGGGTGTAATAGGTTAAATTTCTAATTCAGCAACGTGTGGTTTAATTTAGTATTGATTCAATTCGTGTGATTAGCATCATTATTTTCCTGTCATTTACTTTCTGCCTTTAAAATTTAGTATTGTTTTTCAAGTCTTACATTTTATTTCTTGTCGAATGAGCTTAATATTGTAGAACCCAATAATGTAGAACAATCATCAGTTGTTGGTAGTTGCTTGCATATATTTTTCAGATTGCCTTGAAACAAATAACTCGTTCTTCAGATTGATAATTAGTGTTCATGTGATTAATTTTTTTTATTAAGTAATTAATTTCCCCAACGGTGTGAGAGGATCATGTGAAGGACTTTTTTCTCTTGGGAGAGAAGAGGGAGTTGATGAGATGTGTCATTTGTTTGTCTTAATTATAAGTGTAGCTTAAGATCAGGTTGATGTTATTTTTTTCTCTTACTTAGGTATGTGGGAGACCTCTCTTAAGCTCATGATACCATCAAGATGGTTTTTAACTAAGGTGAGTTCGGATTTGAGGGGGTTGGAGGTGAACCTTTGTAATGAAATCCTCCTAAATTTACCCACTTTCAAAATTTCTCCAGATTAAACATGATTTGGGTGATACTATGACATTAAATAACCTCCAAGTTCCATTTATGGAAGTGGGGCCTACAACTGAAACAAATACTACCACCCCTGGGGGACACTAGATTACTTAGCAGCTTGACAACCACCTCTGGCAATCAGCCCATGATTTGGAACTCAATTTTACAATATTAACACCCAAACCACACCAATAACACACTGTGCATGTGGTTATGAGGCTCTAACCACACCCATAACCCTTCCTACATGCAATTATGACAAAAATTTCCTTGTTCTATGCATGTGGTGGAAATATCTATGCCAATTTTTCAGGGCTATTCTTCAGGCCACTGTCCAGAAGTGCCCAAAACTGTCTAGAATTAATAAATGGTGGTAAAAATTATGTGCAATAAAAAATAAATTTAGGTATTGTAGGTTTTAAACCCGTATAAAAATTACCTACAACCGAATTCTTAAAATAGAAAAATAAACAATGGCAAGAACATAAAACAAATATACACAAATATTTTCCACTAAATCCAAAAATCGAGACTACTAGATTTATTTTTCATTATATTCCTTTCAATGTTGCAATATATATATATACGTGTCGAAGAATTCATAAACCCAAATCCACTAACCCTAGATTAGAACATAACCATAGTTCCCTTGACCATATCTACAAAATACCTTGCCAAAAACCATGAGCAAAACCCATACACAAAACCATGGGTAGGTCTACCCACCGTCTTTGGGTCTGCCCTGCTACAAACCCCCCGATAGGGGGGGAAGCAGGGGTTGTCGCCCCCGCTATGACCCCACCCCCGATGTGTCTGGCGCAATGTACAGCGTGTGACAATAGTCATAGAAATAATATAACACACACCCAACATGTCTTGCTCAAAACATGATAGTCAACATTTCGTTAAACATATGATAAACCTAGAAGCTACAGGTTATGAATGCATATTTGATCACAAATTTTTGTACTTCATTAGAGAATCATCAAAAAGGTCCAATGCCCTCTCAAGTAGCTACAACAACACTTGTTAGCCAATGCATTCATCAATCATTAAATAACTTATCAGATCATGAACGAGATCCATAGTAAGAGCATATCAGACAACTATGCATATAACTAGAATAGAAGCCATGATAAATCAATCATAAGATCAACATAATAACCAGTACATATGCTTATTTATAGCAATAGGAAAATACCCCATATTAACATATGCAAAATTTAACCAAGTCATGGACTTCCACATACCACTCGACCATATATTGGATGAACCAAAATCTATCTTTTAACCAATCACCTTCACACCATATTCCAAGCATGAATGTGGGATCATATGGATTAAACCAAATAGAACCAACCAGGGCTTCTAGAGGCCAAACACCTAAACCCTCAACCACAGTGAATTCACCTAACTGGTCCACAAATTACTAATACCAACTAGATTGGTCTCTTCCTAAGTTTTCTAGGACTCCAAGGATTATATCTCAACCCATGGCCTTCAAGGAACCTGATCAGGTGCTTAGTGTTAAGCTCAAAAATGGAAGTGCTCATAATCATTTGAAACTTGAACAACCGCAAAGTTCTCGTCGCCGGGAATCTAGCGCGCTTTGTTTCATCGAAAACCAACTCTATATGTGAAAGTTAGAGCATGTTGATCGTTTTCACAAATAGTTAAAATTTGTGTAGAATTGACAGAATGATGATTGGGCAGCCTAGTCAGCAAACAAAAAAAAATCCCAGAATTTTCCTTCAATTTGTCCAATGACAATATGACAAGTTTCACTTCAGGATTGGTTTCCAATTTGGTGAGTTGTTGCAATGTTATTGGGTTTTAGAACGAACCAATGGGATGAGGACACGTGGTGCAACTAGGGGTTGCCACGTGCCCGCTCCCAAAGGTCGAAATGAGACTAAGGTTGGTTGAAATCATATTATATATGGTGGTAAAAATTTCAAATGGAGGACGGGAAGAGTTCGGGGTCGACCTTGCGACCTCACTCGCAACACACAACAGCCATACCAACTCTGCTACCACATAAGTCTTAACCTATAAAGCAATCAACATATATTTGTTTTAGAATATGGTATATGGCGGGGGTAAGCGGGGACCAGCCCCAGTCCATGTGACCTATTTCCATAACCGTCAGCAATGCTAATGTGGAGGTTTAAAGCACTAAACCACGTTCATTAACCTTAAACCTTGATTAAAATGTGGTTTCAATTTGGCAAAGTCTACCATTTTTGGTGAACTCCAAATTTTTCGGACTTAACTGGAGTTCTCTCTAGTTTTGGAGGGATTTCCAGGCCAAAATTTAATGAACCATAATTGGAGAGAAATTTGACCAATTTTGGCTTAGAACGAGTCTATCCTAGTAGATTTGGACATTATGAGCAGTTTGGAGCAGGTTTCAAGAGCAGTAGAGGATTGTAAACAACACTTTTTTCAATTTTGAGCTAATATAGAGGCCCAAGCCATGGAATATGGACCAAGGAGAGGTAGCCTAGGAGGGGTGAACTCCTTCATCAAAATATTGTTTTAATGGATCATTCGATGGTTTTTTATATATTTTATTGTTCTTGTTCAGAATTTTATTTTAATGTTAAAATGTTCATGAATTTAACATAAAAATTGATGCAATTATTTTTTTAACACTCAAAAACACCTCAAGGAAACATATGCACATGAATCAAATGATCAAGATTTGTTTGTAATTCTGTAGATGAAATTAGCACAGCAAAACTAACATTCAGATTCAGATTAGAACCCAAGTTATTACATGGCTCCAGAGATCTCCCATCTCAACCAACAGCCTCCAAGGAACCCAAGTTGTTCCAGGGCTATAGATATTTTATCCTAACCCACAATCATAGGGAACCTCGAAACCAATCAGGTATCCAAATGGGGAACCCAATACATCATGGTTATCTATGAAATGGCAAGGCAAGGATGAAACCACTTTCAATCCAATAAAATCTCCATGCCAATGAAAACAAATGACTAGAGAACCACATTCATGTATCATGCATCCAAATATAAACAAGAAATCCACACATGCAACCAGTTACCTACAATGAAATCTTGTTGTATTTGTTGATCCAAATTTCTCCTTGTGCTCCCTTTATCTCCTTTGTTTACGTCTCTCCAAATCCAATTGAAAGCTAGAATGCTCTAAGAATACTCTACGTGTGTAAGAGTGTAGGAGAGATATAATGAACATGTGTTGAGCCAAAATTGTCAAAAACATATCAATTGTTTCTCTGGTGCCTTTTTATCATTGATTCCCCCATTTTATTTCATTTTCCTTCATTTTCTCTCTAATTTCCCTAGCATGCATATTTGTGTCTCTTCACCTTCCTTTTCTCTTATTTTCCTTTATTCCTCATAAGTAAATACCATTTATTGCCTCTTTTCTTTTCTAATGCCTTTTCTAATTTCCATAGCTATTATTAAACCACAATTGATTCCCATTATAATATTTTCCCACCACTGAGCTTGGAATATGTAATCCATGACCTTGGTATTATTTTATTTACATGGAAAATCAACCAGGGGATGTTACAAACCTCTTCCCCTTAGGGGAAGATCGTCCTTAGTGTTATATGATTATTATGACCAAAAAAACATATTTCCTATGGAGATTTATAACACATCTCGTTGTAGTATTTAAAATATACCAAATTGTTGAAAGCAAGATCACAATACTGCTTATTGGAGCTTTATAAAACATCTAATTGCGGTATTTAGAATACACATATGCATATATAAATATAAACTAAAACACATAACCCTAACACATTTTCTCAAGCAAAAAATAAATAAATATACAAATCATGCATCTTATTAGTCATCTCCCATGTAGCTTCATTAGGCCCAAAGTGTTTCCACTACACTTTAACCTACTCTATTGCTTGGTTCCATAAAATGAGTTGTTTCCGATACAAAATGCATTGTGGATCTGGCTGGAATTCTCTCTCTAGTTCCACCTGCAATACAAACCAATCAATCACATGATCAACATCCTGGACATATCTCTTAAGTAATGAAACATGGAAAACATCATGGACTTTCATTGTTGGTGGAAGTGTAAGTATGTAGGCCACCAGTCCAATCTTCTCAAGGATCTCAAAAGGCCCAAAATATTGAGGTGCCAACTTGGCACATGACCTAATCCTCAAGGATTTCCTCTTGGGCTTGATGTAAAACTACACATGCTCCCTGACCTGAAACTCCTTGAATGCTCTATGTTGATCTGCATGACTCTTCTTCTTTTCTTGCGTTGCTTTTAAATTCCTTTTAATAACCTGCATCTCCTGCTCCATATCAGCAAATATATTTGGTCCAATCAACACCCTACTCACTGGATCACTCCAGCTAATAGGATTATTACAACTCTGCCCATAAAGAGCCTCAAATGGACTCATCTTCAATGACCCTTGAGACCCATTTTTATATGAAAACTCTACCCGTGGAATATACTCCTCCCACTGCCTTTGTTGATGCATGAAATACATCCTCAACATATCACTAGTAAAAAATGGCTAATTAGTTACAAAAAAAACGACTAAAATTTGCATATAAAAGACTATTTTTCGGTCGGTGACCACTAGTAGCTAATTTACAGTATCTTATAACGCGACCAACTTTTAGTCGTTTTTAGCTTAGTCATTAATTGGTTATCTCAAATTTATTGTCTAGTAGTATATTTAGTCATAAATTTGGTCATTAATTTAGTCATTGATTTAGTCATTAATTCTCATAATTAACGACCAAATATACAACAAGATATATAACTAAATGATCATCTGAGAAAACCAATTAATGACCAAAGAAATATGACCAAAATGTTGGTCGTGTTATAAGATACTGTAAATTAGCTACTAATAGTCATATATATGCAAATTTTAGTCATCGTTTGAAACCATTTAATGACCAAATAAATATGACTAAAATTTGGTCGTGTTATAAGATACTGTAAATTAACTACTAATAGTCATATATATGTAAATTTTAGTCATCGTTTGAAACCAATTAATGACCAAAGAAATATGACTAAATTTTGGTTGTATTATAAGATACTATAAATTAGCTACTAATAGTCGTATAAAAATTTAGTCATCATTTATTGTCACAAACTATCATTTGTAGTATTCATTTATTTATTTTTAGTAGTTTCATATTCATTATATAAATGACCACTTAGTAGTTTATATTAATTTCATTTACTTTCATTAACAATCACTATAAGAAAATAATTTATTTGTATATTCATTTTATTTGTGTTCATCATTAATAAACATAAAACACTAATTTAGTAGTTTTAGATTGCTTTTATGTATTCATTATTAATCAACATAAATTAATTAGTACGATTTTGCAACTAAATTATAAAAAAAAAAAATTGGCATACAATTTACTTTTTCACATAATATGAAAACATAAAGTTACATATGTTAAATACAATAGTAAGTAATATCAAGTGAAACTATAAATAATTTCTACTACATAAATTATATTATATAAAATATCAAGTATTACAATATGAGTTTCCAACTTAATATTGGTTGGAGTACAATTTACACATGAAATAGTGTTTCATCACTTAAAAACATTATCATTGTGTTTCCAAGGCATTGCAGGTGAATTCACCAACTTTGAAGACTTGACCATCAATCTCCATGTGTGTCTTATGCGAGATATTGAATCTACGGGTACCATTAAATCATTTCTCTTCTCTCTCTCTTTAATTTGCATTTTGTCGCTCCATTGTTATTGTTCTCCTCTTTTTTTAATTCATGCTTCTTACCATCAATACTGAGTTCCTTTCTTGAAAAATAAAGAAGATACAATGCAAAGTATAAGACATGAAAGACGATGAACACTGGAATATAAATTAAAGCAGACTATAAAGGATTTATACGATATATATTTCAACATCGGAAATATTGTCAATATCATTTTTCCCCATAAAAACAAGAAACTCGAATAAGTTTTCTTCAGTTGGGCAATAGTGGGTTCTATGTGGCCAAATGATGTGTATAAACAAAGAAAATAAAATGTCACCATAGAAAATAACACCTTAGTAAAATTAGTATTCAACATTGAAAGAAAGATTATGCACAATCATGCCAACTAAGTTACATGATAAATATATCAAGCTGTGGAATACTTATACAATGTGGGAGTGCAAAAAAAACTCCTAAAAATTGTCAAAGCTAAGTCTAAAATAAAATGAAATGAAGTAAAAAGTATACACTAATAGGATAGCCTCGTATACATGTATATAACTGGATAATTTAGAAGGCTACGTGAATAAATACGGGGCTAGAGATCAATGATGTCAAGAATGCCCAAGTATGATGAGCATTTCCTCAGATAAGAACTACTATTTGGGTCCATTATCACATATGAATAAGCCAACTAGTCTATATCAAATTATTAATGTTTTTCTTATGTTTATGTATCACTACAATATAAGTGGATAAATTGCAAATACAATTATGTTCCCATTGTGTTCCTCACTTGTGGTACAATATATTAGCTGTGATTTTGAGCAAATTTCCAACATCGAAAATATGTAGCAATCACCACTAGTGATCCCCCAAAAAAGATTATTTTGAAATGTAACTTTCAGATTCCAGTTTCTAAATGATTCTTGAATGAAAAATCCACACCAAACTTCCAATTTGATGGTACACCTGTGGCCATCCTCAATCACTCAAAATCAAAACATCATTGATCATTATAATAATAAAAATAAAATAAAAGTAGTTTTGATATGTTTTGCAGATTTACATGCAAAACACCAATAGTTTTCCCATATTTACCATACTTGTAACTTCCAAGATATAACACATTGATTGATCTTTTACAGCAAATACTTGATCCAATAAAAACAATAATTTAACATATTACAACAATACCATCAATGTTTGATCCTCCATTAGTTCAAAATAGTTAGCACAAAAACTTCAAGAAAGAACAAGTATAAATAAAAATTCAATCAATTAATAATCAATCAAAAAAGGACAAGCTTTTTACTGAAGCTTGATAAACAACTATAACACTGCAACTAGTGGTGTTGTTCAAAGAGAAATACTACCTCGAGAACTCATCTTCCAAATTTTTTGCTCTATCCATGAAGGTTTTTTTATATCCTCAAAAAAGAATTCGCATTCTATCTTTTAGGTTTCTGAAACTACCCAAAGGCCTTACCAAATGAAATAGTGAATTTCATTGATTTTAATAAAATGCTTATGGTACTAAAAAATAATAGCTTGGCAATGTGATAGACAATTCAAGCATGTAAAAAATTGTGTACAATATTTCTTATAAGACTCCATGTTAAAAGAAAAACTTGCATATTTCAAATAGAAAAAACATGTTTAGAAGAGAAACATTATCACAATTAACTGTATTTTGTTGCATGGGTTATTCCTAAAATAGGGAGATACCCCAATGGACATGAATGTTTGCTTAGCAGATGCGCATGAAACAAGTTCCTTGCCAATCAATCGAACAACCATCCCACTATTCCTTCTAATAGGTGCAACCATTGACTTAGAAAAATTGTACTGAAACAAAATTCTAATCAATGTAGTGAAATGGTTGTACACAAAAATCTTTGCATACAAACCTGAGGATGAACGAATCAAAGAGGCTTGAAGGGGTCACATATCAAAAAATATTTGACTCCTCTACCATCCTAAGAATCACCTTTCTCGCAATGTCACCAAGATACATTCTCAAAACCGATTTCTCAAAACCCTGAAGAAAGCTACAAAGAACCATTATAACTTCTTCAAATTATATTTCAAGTACTCAATAACCCTACAAAGTTGAGCAATGAAAAGTTTCATGCTAGAAATTAGGAATTTTCCTGATCACCTGGATTCAAGCTATCTGCATCTAAATAATTGTCATAACGAGTCTGTGGCAAATGACTAGACCAGAAATTTCCCCATTCCATGTTGATTACCTAATCAAAAAATCCAATTCCAAACAGTTCTTATGGTCCAAACTCCATAACATTAACTAAAGGTGCAAAATAAATATTCATTGATATATTCAGCAAGAGAAGCATCCTTAGTGAGCTCTGCTAGGGTTTCGTCAGCTCAACCGTAACCTTCTGCATCGTCAATCCTCTGCTCTGCCCCCGTCGTGCACTGCTTCTGGAAGGTTCTGAAACCTTCCAAGCCCAGGTGGAAGCGCCCATGTCAGGCCCCCCGCCACGGTGGGAGGGACCACAGTCCTACCGCGATGCAGCAAACCGGACCCCCTTCGTGCAAGCCCAACTTCTCAATGGATCGAACGGCTCCTCCTCATTCGCGGAAAACCTAGTTATGGGGGCACAGTGGCAAGCAAAGGATGGTAGAATTCGTTGCCTTCCTAAGGTAGCAATCAACCCCAAATTTTTCGTTCCGAACAACCACCTGGAAAAAGCTCAACATTATATGAAGATCATGCAATGCTCTGTAAGTTTTTGGGGATCTGGCCTAGAGAGCAAGATATTTTGGCCTAGATCCAGAACAAGTGGTCCCCAAAGGGAAATATCGAGCTTCAAATTAGGCCCAAAGGGTTCTTTACTATGATCTTTGAAGATCTGGAAGACCGCAAGTAGATCTTTGAGAATGGACCATATTTTATGGGAAGTGCAGGCCTCTTCATCCACTATTGGGAGGAATGCTACAACCCGAACAAAGAGGAATTCACCGCGGCTCTTATCTGGGTTCGGCTCTACTCCCTCCCCGATGATTTCTGGGAGCCTAATATCCTGGAGGAATCGGAAACTCAATAGCCGCGTTTGTTAAGATCTCGGAGATCACCAAACGCCGACGACATGCGACCTATGCCCGGAACTGTGTCCATATGAATATATCCCAACCGCTGCCGAAATCTATTAATCTGGTCTACAACTCTACATGGAAACAACCACTAGATTATGAACATGTTCCTTTCAAATGCCACAGGTGCCATGAGTATGATCATCTCTTCTGCAACTGCCTGTTAACAGTAGTAGAAGAGGCTCGTGCAGCTACGCTGGCTAAGGATGGTGATGGCTTTCAATCAGTTCAAAGGCGTCGATTCAGGGCCACTCAGCCAAAGCAGTCAAATCAGCAATCTAATCATCTTGATCGTTCGGGCCCCCAATCGCATTCCTGCCCCAGGCCCCGTCCTCCTCCCCTAAGTCGGTGCCTCCTAAATCTAAAAACTCCTTCGCGGCCCTGGCCGACAAATCCCTGGCCCTCGTCCCTTCCCCCCTTTCCCAATCCCTCTCTTCATCCCATGGAGCTCCTCAATCGATGGACATCGACAAGCTACTCTCCACCCTCGGAGACAAGCTCTCCTCCAAGAGAAAGATCCCTGAGCACACTGAATTAGATCGGCACATCCAGGAGGTCCTAAGGCAAATGAGTAGGATCCTAGAAGCTAAGGAGTGACACAACAGGCTCAAAGCAGAGGAGAAAATTTTTTTGGAAATATTCAAAAGCTCGAGCAAGACATGCATCAATGATATCCCGGGTAATCAACTGAACCATTTTGGCACCCTTTTCAACTAATGGGCGGCTCGTCCTAGACGAGCAGACTCAGGTCTCCACAATATGGGTACATAGGGAGACCCCCTTAGCATAACACTCCAAGACCCTAAGTGATATGAGAAGAGAAAGAAGGGCCGCAAATCTACCAAAGAGCTTATTCATGACGCCAGAGAAATTTTGTTAAACTCAGGGCAGATGGGACAATTGACAGATTTCTTTCCCACATCTGTTGCTCCTTCCTCATGAAGATCATGTCATGGAATATCAAGGGCTTTAGCAGCTCGTGGAAGATCTGATCCCTTAAGGACAAAATAGGAAAGTACAAACCTTAGATAGTTATTCTGCAGGAGACGAAGGTGACTGCTGACAAAGTTAAGGAAAAAATCCAAAGATGTTGGAGGAATAGCCAATCCATGATGATAGAAGCCACTGGAGCTGCGAGGGGCATAACAATTCTTTGGGACCCAGGATGTGTTATCTTCGAAGACTAGGTCGGCAAAAAATTCACGTTGTCGGCCTCGATTTGCCTGATAGGTGAACACTGGTGGAGGAGCCTAACTACGGTCTACGGGCCGACTACGCCTCGTGACAAATCGATTTTCCTCATGCATCTAAAAAGCCTTAGCAAGTTATGGGCTAAGGAAGATTGGATCCTGGGAGGGGATTTCAACTTGATTCGAAACCTGGAAGAAAAGCATGGGGGAGTCCGTCGATTAGACCCATCCTCGCATGCCTTCAATGACACTATTGAGGATCTCTGCCTCGTTGATGTCATCCCCCGCCAAGGGCTTCATACCTGGAACAATCGACGAGGGGGAGAGAACCAAATTGCCTGCAGGCTAGACAGGTTCCTCTTCTCGAAGCACCTTATCATGACCGACCCTCGACTCTCCTCTGAGATCCTCCCCTCCATCGGCTTGGATCACTGGCCTATCAGTGTGGATCTATCCTCGTCTAACCCCCCACCCCCCCACAGAGACATTAGTTCCAGTTAGATATTTTTTGGTTGCGACACCCGAGATTCGTGGATCAATTAGCTTCGTGGTGGACAGCCCTGGGTACACCACTTAGTAACAAAATGCAATCTTTCCAGAAAAAGCTGCAAGGCCTCAAAGGCCATATCAAAGCATGGAACTGGGAAACTTTCGAGGATATTCTTGAGGAAAAGAGGAAGTTGGAAGCCAACCTGGAGGAAGTAGAACAACGAATTATCCAGGACGGCCGCACGAAAGAGCTGGCCAAAAAAGAAGATCTCTTGATCAAGGACCTCGAGGAACGGAAGCAGCAGGAGGAAATATTGTGGTAGCAGAAATCCAGAATTCAATGGTGGAGAGAAGGGGAACGAAACACAAAATCCTTCCACCAATCCATGATCCAACATTGGCAAAGCAATAGAATCACCCACCTGCAGGCGACCGACGACTCCTGCCTAGACCGCCACGAAGACATTGCAACGGAACTACAAGCATTCTTCTCTTCCCTACTGCACGATGAAGGTTATGACAGATCGGGGGCTCTGTGTAAAGTTACCTAGAATATCCCCTCTTTGATCTCACAAAACCAAAATGAAGCTCTTCTAAGCCCAATCTCCCTTTTGCGACTCTAAAAGAAGCCTCCCATCTCAACATCATCTTGGAGGACTTCCAAGAAGCCTCAGGTATTCTCCTCAACAAGCTTAAGTCTGATATATATTTCTTCAACACTCCCCGCCCAATTTAAGCTTGCTTAGCCAGAACCTTAGGTTTCAATGTTGGCTTTCTCCCCTCCAAGTACCTAAGAGTTCCCCTCCTGTTCAATCCTTTGTGCATTGTCTAGTAAGCTCTCTAACTGGACTTTTTGGGTCCTTAACCTTGCGGGATGGGCCACCCTCCTCAAATATGTCCTGCAAGCAATGCCCCTCTACCATTTGTTCGCTCTTCCAACCCCAAGTTGCATTTACTCAGAACTCATTGCCTTATTCTGGTGATTCCTCTGGGGAGGTACTGTGGATGATAGAAAGTGGCCTCTAGTGACCTGGCATAAGTTGTGTCTCCCAAAACTGATGGGGGGTTTGAGCTTGAGGGACCCAACTTTTCTTAATGCAACTCTGGTGGTGTTGGTTGAAAGGGGGACCGAAACTGTGCAAGACTATTTGGTCTCATAAGTATGGCCAAGGGAAAACTTAGCGTGAAATCCTTCACACACCCCTCCATATTCAAAGGTCTACCATCTGGAACCTCGCCAACAATAATAGCGACCTAATTCGCACGCACTTCTTCTGGAAGGTGCACGATGCGGAAATTGGACGCTTTTGGGAGGACTCTTGGCAGCAATCCCCCCGCCTCTCGCAAGACCATTCTTTGGCGGATCTCATGCCCTTCTTCCATTCCTGCGAAGCCATCACAATAAAAGATTATTGGCGCAACCAACCAGACAAGCATGGTTGGCACCAATGGAAAACTGCAAAATATTGACCTATATACCTACCCCACGAAGGGTCAGACCGACTTGCCCAGTATCTCACCCAACAGAAAATCCATGCCTCCCAAGGCTCGGACAAATTAAGATGGGACCTCTCGACCTCCAGGGTCTTTTCATTCAAGGAAGCTTATCTCCTTCGTGTGGCGGTCTCGATCATCCCCAACACTTAGGTCTGGAAGAGAATATGGACCAGTCATCTTTGGCCGGAAGTGGCCCACTTCCTCTGGTTAGTGATTCACAAACGTATCCTGACATGGGATCGTCTCCTTAAAAGGGGCTTCATCGAGCCGTCCATGTGCTTCCTTTGTCAGCAGGCCGAAGAAACCCAACATCACATCTTCATGGACTGCCCCTTAACCCAACAGGTCTAGAAGCAAGCCTTTGATATTTTTGGCCTCGTTGATGACACCCCTGCTACGACCAGAGCCCTGCTTGAAGATTGGCCGACCCACAGATTCTCCAACCCAATGGTCTCCAGAGCATGGTGGCTCCTCCCTATTCTCCTACTCTGTAACACTTAGAAGGGGAGAAATCATGCTATCTTTGAGAATCAAACCCCTTTCGCCCCTCTCATCTGGTCTTTGACCCTCTCCAACATTAGGGAATCCATTCTTGCGGACCCCTGGGACCCTGCGGACTAGGATGTGGGTCCATCCGATCTAGCTATCCTGCATCTTTTGAATCTGATCTCCTCCAACCTGGTCCACCCTCGCCTGACTCAAGGATGCCCTCCCCCCTCCCCCCCTTCGGGCTGTCTTCAACTCAATTTTGATGGAGCCTCCAAGGGTAACCCCAGCCAGGCGGGATATGGTAGCATCCTCCGCGATGCCAAAGGAACACCCCAGGCAGCATACGCAAGCTCCATCGGCACATCGACAAATAATGTTGCAGAACTAACTAGGTTGGGTTTCATGAGCAAGGTTTTTATTATAGGTCAAAAGATTTCTTCTTGATGTCTTTTAGGGATTTGTCATCTTGTCATAAATGTACTAATTAAGAGTCATATATATGAAGAGTCACGTCAATGAAGCATGCCTCAAGACCTTGTCATATAAGCCTTGAAGACATGGCTCAATATGATGCTCAAGATCAGCATTGAATATCTCCTCAAAACAGCCTATGAGCAGTGGACAAGTCGACTCACATACCCCTGATCAAGTCGGCCTCATAACATAAGTACAGGTCGGCTTATTTACAGTCAGAATCAACTATTTAAAAGAACATGTGGATTTCAGTTTGACACAAATTTCCGGTCAAGAGTTCTGAGATTTAGTACGAGCTTCAGGACTGAAATATAAGTGCAATAAAGAGAGAACAGAACTGCGGATTGAAGAATAGGACGTTATATCAGCAAAGAAAAGGATTATGGTTTGGATATAAAGATTCTGTGATCTAGTGCGGAACTTTAGGTCTGCAATAAATGCGAGTTTAGGACTGTGTTTATACGAAGGAGGTAGACGGAGTATCTTATATATATACGAAGATATATGACTGTGTTAAATAGTGAAATTGCAGAACTGTGTTTAGTGTGAAGTTGCATGATTATGGGAAGATTACAGGACTGTACTAAGTGCAAAGTATAATCAGTATGCTCAGCAAAGTGAAGTAAAGGTGCAAGATGTGCACAAGTCTATCCATAACAAGGTGTTGATATCTCAACCCTTACACCCAAAATACCAAAGAAATGAATTAAATGGATACCAACACATATGGTTGCATCATGGTTCAACTGGGAATACAAGATTTTAGTTTTATTTGGGGCCTTGCAATACAGATTTTGTGTGAGAAATACCATGAAAAATCATTACCATCCTCCAGCTCCTACATCTACATTATAAATGGAAAACTAGCTCAAGACATCCATACAAATGTAGACTCCAGGTTGCTCTCAAAACAAGACTTTTATGACAAAGAGATGCTTTCCTGCCAATTTTGTCTAGAGCTCTTGAAGATTCTTATATGGGCAGTAACTTTAGTCTTATCAATCTTGGAACAGGTTCTCAAGTTTTATCCGGATGATCGCATAAACAATGAAATATTTTTATTTATTGCACCTCAACTTTGTATGTACTGCAACATTTTTGGAAATGATAACTCTGATATTCCTAATCATGGTGATCTAATAGCTACCATTTTAGGATTTGCTGGAAGCCTTAAGTATTGGCTGGCTCACAGGTTGTTACTTTCAAAGGTCCCAAACAACAGGTTGAAGCATGCTAATCTTTTGAACAAGTGTTTGGAATGAAGGAATATGACACCGCACCAATAAAATTTGACAGGGTTTCAGAGTTGTCGTTAAACAAATTTATAAAAATTGATGCTATAGGTTATGATGCCTTGAAAAATTTTCAAGTTGATAAGCATCCAAGCAGCATGGGCAGTGGCAAAGCCAAGGAAAATTTTTTGTTATTTGGCAAGTTTAACAAGTGTGTCATTGTCATGGGCTGGCGTCTTTTAAGTAATTGGTTCTTAATGCCTATAACCAGCCTTGCACAACACTATGAAATATGTGAAATATATTCCCCCTTACATGGACATTCCAACAACTGAAAAAAATCCGGATATTTAACATTTTAAAGATGAAACTTTTTGCACTTGAACATTGCCACACCCTACACAAAGCAAACATACTAAATATCCCCCAAAAGCCTCCAACCTAAGAAAATATTTACAATGTTACAAATATCGTTTCAGAAAAATATCATAAGGTTTGGAAACAAACTTCTCAGAAACACTCGAACACCAGGGAAAATATTGGAAAATATCAGCATGCATAAACTTGGTCCTGAAAAAGTCTGGAAAACTTGAACCAAGATATACAATCTAAGCATCGCAAATTTCCCAACAAGAAACAAGATTTCTACTGTATACAGTAAATCTCCAACCCCTTCAAGCCCTACAGCTATTTGAATGAAGGCCTAAAGGGTTAGCATGCTTGTTACATCACCAATATCTAGGGTTTGTTTTCAGAGAATTACAAAGGATCTAACCATATACCCATCACAAGCTATTTGACTAAACCTAACGATTTGGCAAGTCGCAAAAGATGCAGAGCTGCAGAAGATTAAGAATTATAAACAATGGATAGTAAGGAGAAACAAAAGACAGATGGTCCAGGAAGCATAATGTCACAAGAAATGAACTTCAAGTAAAGAAAAATATTCCATTTTTCATTTTTTTTTTTCCATTTTTCATCACTCCAAAGTTCAAACTAGATCAAATGCCTCCTTCAGTTTCATTGAATGGACTAGCCTGAGCAAAGGTTTGGTTTTGACTTGGTGGATCCCATGTACATATTAAGGTGAAATTGATGAACATTGTTTCTTAATCAACTCATTCACCAAAAAAGTTACAGCTAAGACTAAGATTAGAAACATAAATGATAAAAAAATTTATCATTACAAGAAAAATAAACTTGCAAATCAAATCAAAGGAAACAAAAATTGTTTAACAAAAAAAAAAATCGTTGAATTTTTCTCAAACCCATGTGTACTGGCACCCTTTAGCATACATTTCGATGTGCAAATTGGTGTTAGTTTACTTGAATTGCTTGGACAGTGCTCCAGCTACAGCACTTTTTCCTTCAGTAGAGCAGTTCATACAGCAGAGTTTGGAGCTGTAATATTAATTTTTGTTTTGAAAATTTGATAAAACTACAGATTATGTATTGACTGGTTTAATTAAAGTGTTTGTTGTTTTATTTATAAGCAGTACACGTTTGTAACTTTAAGTACTCCTGAGACTCAACGATAGTGAATTGGAAAATCTTAAAGACACAGTTTGCTTTTGCAGGTGAAAAGGATCATCAGGAAGCATAATTGTATCGTACTTCAAAGACAAAAGAGTTGGATCTTCTTCTAGGATACGTCTATGATAAAATGTTAGATATGGAAAGAGCCATAATAAGAGATTTCGAATTGCAGCTTTAACCTTTCTCAATGCATTTTCATATGACATCAAAGTTCATATGGGAGCTAGACTGCATGCTCTCGTTGGAATTAGTTGCATAAGAGTACATGCATGTCAGGCTAGTGCTCACTACATAGTATGCACTTGAGATAAAAAAAGGCAATCACTCATTTTATGTAGGGAACAATGCCTTCTCCCTCTCAGAAACCCCTGCAAGCATTGACATCCTTCTTGTACAAAACGTTGATGGCATTATTGTCCTTGTGATCAAAAGGTTAATACATCAGAAATTGGAAACTAAGGAATCTAATCTATCCTGGACTGGACTGGTTTTCCTTTGTTTGAAATTTTTTTGGAAATTTCTATCATTTGCACCAACATCTGATGATATCTTTACTCACGTTGTTCCTACCTTGTCTCTAAGCGCCCTCCTTTTTCCGCTTTAAAGCCTGCAATGACGTTTATTGTGTTCCAATGCTGATGGTGCTTGTTTGAGGAGATTTCAAGACTTGAGCTAAAATGCCTCCCATGCCAAGCTAATAATACCAAACATGGATCCATTATGTATATACCTCAAATTGGTTATCAATTGTGCCTTTCTAGACTAAAACTCGACGATAGTGAATTGGAAAATATTAAAGACACAGAGTTTTCTTTTGCAGGTGAAATGGATCATCAGGAACCGTACTTTTATCGTACTTCAATGACAAAAGAGTTGGATCTTCTTCTTGGAGATGTCTATGATAAAATATTAGATATGGAAAGATCCATAATAAGAGATTTGGATTTGCAGCTTTAGCCTTTCTCAATGCATTTGCATATGACATCAAAGTTTTTTGAGGAGCTGGACTGCATGCTCTCGTTGGCATTAGTTTCACACTAGTACATGTATGCCAGGCCAGTGCTCACTACAGAGGATTCACTTGAGATTAAAAAAAAAGGAAATCACTCATTCTCTGTAGGGAATAATGCCTTTTCCCTCTCAGAAACCCCTGCAAGCATTGACAGCCTGCCTGTACAGAATGTTGATGGCACTATTTTCCCAGTGATCAAAAGGTAAATATATAAAAAATTGGAGACTAAGGAATCTAATCTATCCTGGACTGGTTATTTCTAGATTTCTTACAGCAGAAACCATCACACAATAAAGAAGGGGTTCCTATTAAGTCCAGCCTTGGAGTATTAGCAAATAGAAAAGTGGCAACAAATGAAGTGGAAGATGTCAAACATAATGTCAGGGTACCAAAAGCACATGTCTGAATTAATGGCAACTTGGAGTTAATGATGATCATTCATATATATGCTCAATCAAATAAGCCTAGATTATTTATTCCCTGATGGACTTTCATGTGCTACAATACAAAAATAGCTTTCTATCAAGAGTCAAGACAGTATCAATGCCTATATCTACTCAATCCTGAGAAGGGTCCTAGAAATCCACAATAAAAGAGGTTGTGGCTCCAAAACTTGACATGTTGGCTAAGTCCTCAAAATATATGTGGAGGCTTTTGTAATACAAAAGTCGATTCAAAACTTGTTCCCGTAGTAAATCTGGGCAATTGTATTTGTACTGTTTTCAAAAAAATTGTTATTCCTACAGTCCTATGTCAGACAATAATACTTTGCAATGCATTTATAGCAGCTTTTCATTTACACATTAATTATTGCATCATGTCATTTCCCAGTTTCCTACAAATTTGTAAACGACATTTTTAAACATGCACCATTTCCCAATACCATATGCACTTCTTTATTCCTGATGGAAAGAATCACATTAAGTGGCAATGTTTTGTTGTTTAATTATGTTTGTATGGTGAAGTGTGGACCTTAAAAGTGTATATATGGTAGATATCCATTCTTCCCAGCCCATATTGCCCTGCAATGATATTGTACCACCAATTGATTCTATAAAGAAGGTCAATCTAGTACCACAAAGATGACACCATAGTTCATGGTTTTACGACTCATATTCTAACTGAAATTATATCAAATGATAGAACACAGACATAGGTTGAAGTACTTTTTCCACTTAAAAAGCATCTGATACTAGCCAACAGGATGGAAATTCACTAGTGAGGTCGATGGAATGTTAAGCCACCACCAGTGTTCCATTCTTTTAATGCTCGCAATAACTAATTTGTTGGAGAAGGGCCATTTCATAGGAAAGGGGCAAGCAAACTTTAGGAAAGATTATCAGACCATGTAGCACATATCCCGGTCTTCACTCTCAAAAAAGACTTCCATTTTTTTTACTAGCATAACTTCCCATTACCTCGAAGGACAACACTCTAATTACTAAATGAGAGTTATAAAAATACTGAGACACATTAGAGGACAAATCATACAGAAAGACGTGTACCTATAGAAGTTAGTTCTTTAAATAGAGAAAAATTTCCTTCCATGTTTTCGACAAATAATGTAACTTCCCACTACCTAGAGAGACAGTACTCTAATTACTAAATGGGAGTTACAAAACCGATTGGGCACATTAGAGGATCAAACGTATTAAAAGACATGTCCCTATGAAAGGAGATAGTAATGGGCCAAAAAATTCTTATAATCTAGATTAAACACCCATGATCTTCTCCCTACTCAGTGAAATTGTCTCAACTTTGAAAAAACAATTTTCACCATATTTACAGACCATCAAAAGTCATAGAACAATCTGAATCCCCTTCTGATGTAATTGGATTGAGACAGATAGTAGAGACACCTTCTTTCCAAATTGTGAAATGGTCTTTATTGGGTGTTGAAGGAGAACAATGATATGCTGCCAGTGGTCCTGGGTCGTTCTATTGAAGAGGAGATGTCATCCATATAAGTTATTACATGATTAGTCAAAAATCCAGCTATGTTTCATCTTTTGGACAGTTGGTCAACGTAATTTATAATTGTAATGATTTCAAGATGTACAATTTTCTAAACTATTTCAATTTCCTCTAAAAGGAGGTAACAAAATCACCTACTTTTTTAGTTTATTTTAAGGAGCAAAGTAGAATAGATGGAGGAGGTTTTCTAGCTGTACAAGTATTCACAGAATCATAACTCCACCACTTTTATCTCCAATCTCGCTATTCTCTCATTTATACTCCTGAGCTTTAGAAGAAACTGGTTTTAATTGACCTCAATAATCCTTTGCTCTTCTAGAAACCATGTAGTAAATATTTTCTGCTTTTTATATGCAGGCTTCTGAACATGTATAGTTAAAATTTTCAAGATGGTTTTGTCCTCTTTGACGTAATATGGAAATTTTTTGACCCTAGGGGCCATGGCAGCTCACATCAATATAGTCATATGTTGGTCACCTCATAGACTAAAACAATACCCCTTCTCACTTGAATAAGAATGTAAACCTACCAACCTTCTGCATAGCTCTAAGAACCATACGAATTAATTCAATGAAACTATCATCCAAAACAAAAAAATGTATCTGGACAATGTTGAAATTACATGTTGATGTTTCTTTGACTTTGGTATTATAGATATTTTAGCAGAAAACACATCAAAGTAGATCTCTCTAGACCTCAGCAGACTGATCCATCTCTGTTGAGCCTTCAGAGACTACTCCTAAGTAAAGGAAGACATGAATAGCTTGAATGTGAGTTCAATACGAAAAAAGAAAATTTTCAAATATTCAATATAACCACTGGACATATTATTAATATCCATGATAAGGGAGGAGTCCCCTGACAGAATAATCTTGGCAATGTTGGTGTTTGTCAAGACCCACAAGGGTACAAGATAACAACAAACAGTCGAAAAGAAAGCAGCCAATCCTTTCTGCAATAGAACTTTTCTAAGCCTGGACATATACTAGCAACAAAGGAACCAATCTTCAAGTTTTGATGCCAAACCAAATATGAGCTGAGATGAGAGCATGACTAGAACTGCACACTTCAATTGTCAAGAAACATGTCTTGCTAAAGATAACCACCAAGGTTTAGCAAGATGATGTTGGTGCCATTGATTGTTGAACTTCGTTGATGTTGGTGGTATTGATTGTTGAACTCATCTACCATGGCCCTAAAAAAAATGTATCCTTCACTCAAAGGAAAATAATTGGTTAGGAATGCTAAGCTTTTTCTACTACATTATAAGGTTGATGGGATGAACCCTTCACTCAAACCAAAATCATTGGTTAGGCATATTAAAAGATTGAGCAATCCAATTCTGAAGACTTTGAGCTAGATGATGTTTATGTATCTCTTTTTGATGATTCCAGTTCTAGTAGTGTTGAATCAATGATGAGTTTCACGAGTGGTCATGTAGATCAGTGATTTGTAGTTTTCATGTCTAGTTTTGCTGCTACTACTACCAATACTATTGAGGTTGCAGAGGAATCTTAGTAGTCCTCAAACTCTAAGCCAGATTATTTATGTAGTCCATGTTGATGCTCCCATGTCTAGTACTGGTGATGAGTTTGATCATGATGGGGAGTGATCATGTTGATCACTGATATGTAGACTTGTAGTAGGTAAGTAGCCCCATAGATTCTAGCATTGTTTTTGGACTCTAAAGTCCATTTAGAGCCTCATTGATTATGCTTTTGTTGTTGATATGTGTTGCACTCGGTTCCATTTTGATATATTCACCTTTTCATGGTATATAGATGAAAAAAATTTGCATATTTTATCTCTATTGGTTTGGAATCATGGTTTTAAATCTTAAAAATAGTTTTTCATTAAAAAATAATTATTTCATGTATTTTTTTAAAGCCCGGTTCATTGAGGTCTATTAAAATTGGAAACTAGGGCCAAATTACACCATTGGATAGCTCATTTGTTGGAGATTATTATTCCATTGAACTCCTCATTTCAGAGGACCAAAATCGACCTAAAGATCATCAAATTTGGACAAGTAGAAGTGTGTTTTTGAATTTATGCCCACTCATGTTCAAATTGTCAAGGTTGGCCTCATCATAAAAAAGCCCAACGGTCACGTCTTTTGACCTTAAAAAATTTGTATATATAGAGGGGCCTTCAACCTCATTTTCTACATCAAAGGGGTCCAATTTATATCTAAGGTAGTTGAGCTCTTGAGGAGGACGCAGGGTTGTCTAATTTGGGTTTCTTTTTAAACAACTAGGGCCGAGATTCATCAGATAAACAGCTGCATGACTTGATGAAATTTTAGGGTAACTTGTATGGGTAATCCTGCCATTACAGGTCTGAACTCAACCTCGGAAAGTTAGGTCATGTTTGGGTACTGACTTCAAGCCAACCTATGATCAATTTAAGGAAGAATTTCTCCCTTTTTGTGTCCACACTTCAGAGCCATTACTCCAGGTAGGTCCGCAGGCATGCACAATGTTAGATAGAGGGGCCAATAAACCTATCTTGGGTTCAGATCAATTCTAAGGGCCAACAATGGACAACCTCTTGCTTGCCAAGGAAAGCCGCAATTGAAAGGAGGGTTTCTTGATCAGTTGAATGGAACGATAGTGGATTGTAAGAAACCCTAGCCATATCTTAGCTGACTACTGTTAACAACATGATGATATTGCAGTTTTCGGCTATTCACTTTTCCAAGGGAAGTCATATTGGATATTCAAATTGGCAAGTCATTTTGACTTTAAATTATAGTACTCTCTCTCTTTGTTGAACATTTGATATTAGGCACCTGTCAGTGTTAGGCACCTCACGTGGTTCTGAATCCATCGTACCTCTTTTGGCTCATCACATATGTAATTTTTCATTCTCATCACATTGGAATTTGGCACATAAAATATGTCTCCAACAATATATTTAAAGAGCGGGAAATGTTTTGGTATGACAAAACCATATAGAAATCAGTGTATGGTTTCATATATGATTATTTCATATGGTATTGATGTCATCTTAGCTGTGTAATATTATCCACATTGTATGCATAAAATAGATACTCTAATTATAAGAAGACATTATGGTATTGCATATATATATTGACATGGTTTTTGTAGTATGTGCATGACATCATATTTGCAGGCAGAGCAATATTGGCGTCAACAATCAACATATATACATACATTCAGTCAATATTGGTATATGCATGGCATTCTTGCAAGCCCTGAAACAGTTATGGTATTTTAAAAAGCTATTAAAGTATGGAAATTCTAATCAAAGTTATGATCGGTCATGGCCTTGGGTAGTATGTTGACATTTGTTTCTTATATCTCTCTGTTGAACTTCTAAGTTTCTCTTCCTCTCATAGCCTAGAAAAGAAGAACCTTAGTTTACTATTGTTCTAGACACAACTACAACTCTCAACTCATAAAGAAAAAGAAGCCAAGGCCCCTATGTTGATGGATCATTAGTAAGGCTCCAGAGCATTAATGCATATGTACATCATACAGTGATAAATGATGAATGTGAACCAAGTCCAGCACACTCTACAATGACATGATCTATACTTCTTATATCAATTGAGCCAACTTTTGGATATTTTTTTACTTACATAGCTATAGGCATCAAGCGATGAAAGCATTCGATATTTATAACACAGTTAACCATCTTTCAGTTTTTCTATCCTAAGCCTTAAGTAGCAGAGACGAGCTTTTGTTGAAGACATGTTTGTAAGCAAAGATCTTGGATCATTCGAAATGAATCATGTTCCTGGAAGTTTGAAGACCTGAAGCTATAATAGAACCATGTAAAGTGAATATTGTTGGTTACCTCACAATGATATATGGCATAGTTCTACGTGTGACACTTCTTTACAGCTCAACATCATCTATTATCTCTTTTCAAGTCCAACATTATGCATGATATTACTACAATCAAGTAGCCATAATGATATATTGTACCCCAGTAAATTGATGATTGTATTATAGCCTTGTTCACTATCGAAGTTGTGAACAATACATATGGAAACATTGGATAGCTTATCTTTTGAAGAAGCTACAGGGATCTTCCCGTAAAAGAATTTGCAGCACCTTAGATTTTGAAAAGGGGTGCAGCACTCTTGAAGCCCTTTTTTTAAAGAACAACTAAGTGAAGAAGTGCATTGGGACTTTGGAGCATATCTCTATAACAATGCTCATCTGCTTATATGAGCACAATAAGCAGATGAGATGTTGATTTTGACATTTGTCACCTAGCGATGGAGGATAATTCAGACATTTTGAAATAATATCATGGGAGGATTTCTTCTGCCTAATTAAAGAAGAACCATGACAATTCTTCAAAATTTTCCTCTTTGACCTTGAGCTTCCTTGAAGTTTATTGTTGTAGTTGCCTCATGAAAAGTCTCATCCCTTGCTTGAGAAGCTCGTAATTGAAAGCTAGATGATCACATGAAACAAGTCTTAAGAGGGAGCTATAGAATCCTTGGCAATATGACCTGATGACTCTTCTCGCCAAATGTTTATTGATAAGGGAAATAACTCAGATATATCCCTATTATTTGAAAGTCTGCATGGAAGTTGCATGATCATGACTTTGGTTATATTTTGGCAAGGTCACTTTCTATATATATCCAGAGTAAGTTACACTGAGCCATAAAGGTGTAGATATTGATGATATATGATTGATGACCCTCTCAAAGTAAGAGGGATCTGACCTAGCCTTGATTATCTATTTCATGCACTTAACATCTGATGAAGAAGTTGCGAGTCTGCATATGCATATCTTGTGGGATCCTCGGAGTCCTAGATAAATTCCTCGCTATGAAGACTCTATCTATATATTTATAGTTTCTTAGTAAGATATCTCAGTGACTCTATTGTCTATAATTTGAGGTACACAAATGAAATCCAAGATTCCATGAATATTCTAATGTTGGATCGATTGGCAGTATGATGGATGGAAAGAGTACATCTAGTACTATATCTCTTGATTTGGTTGCTCTGAAAGCACTATTGAGGTTGATTGTATAAAGAAACACGCATGGATTATTATGAATCCATTTTGGTTGAAAATTTTCTTCAGTAACCCATTTGAGCACATGTTATATTACGATATTATTCAGAGAATCTGTACTCCACATAAATTGGGTACCGCTTTACAATACATTGGAAAGCTACCTAGATTCATCATTGTTGAATTAACAAATTACTTTCTTCAGAGAGAGGCTGGGAATTGTGGATAGACCTTGCTAGGAGGTTCATGGTTGAACATTGAGCTTTGGGAGCTCCTGGGGACCTAGGGTACTTCTTGAGAGCTATGAGCAACCATATGGTGAGTAGTTCACCTTCCCCTATTGGTGCACTATGTATAGGGTGAGTATTTCACCTTCCCCTATTGGTGCACTATGTATAGGGTGAGTGGTTCACCTTCCCCTATGATACCCCATGATGGTTGACATATGTGTAGGGTGAGTGGTTCACCTTCCCCTATGATTGATGAGATATGCATAGGATGAGAGGTTCACCTTCTCCTATGGCATAAGAGTAGGATGAGTGGTTCACATTCTCTTGTGGATACCTAATGAGAGATGCATTCAAGCATCTTCTTTTCGATATGTTGGTAATACATGGTTCATCCTTTCCCCACATGTAGGATTCTCATTCCCTGTGATTTATGTTGACATGTCGGTGAGACGTGGTTCACCCTTTCCCCACATGTAGGATCCTTCTTACGATTATTGATTAGCATGCATGTAGGACGTGGTTTATCCTTTCCCTACTCTTGGTTTGCATGCGTTAGGAGGTCGTTTATCCTTTCCCTATGTATGGTTCTGACATGTGTTTGTATGATGTGGCTTCTCCTTTCCCTACGTATGGTTGTGACATGTGTTTGTAGGATGTGGTTTCTCCTTTCCCTACGTATGGTTGTGAACTGTGTTTGTAGGATATCGATTATCTTTTCCCTATGTGTGGTTGTGAGCAGGATGTGATATATTCTTTCCCTGCTAGTGTTCCTGCATCATCTTACCTATGTAGTCTAGGACACATGGGAAGTACCTCTCATCTGGCCAATGAGTTGGGAAAAGTGGTTGGGACCATAACACTGCTTATGGACACATCATGTACTATCGCACTCCCTATGTCTAGGATGAATGATGTTCAACAAACTTGATCACTTGAGATCAAGTCTGATTACGATTTTACATTTGGTTATATGGAGTCTAGACTGACTTTTGTAAGTGGAGAGCAGTAAGGTCTTGTGACTCACTCTCGATCGATTCTTCTTCATTATTCTTATCAATGTTCAGTAGAGTAGAGAATAGATAATATACAGAGATGGCACGTGATGTCAAGATATTTCATGATGACCGAATGGCATGATAAACTATCAAGTGGAATTCTCCCCAGTTGAGAGGGAGTGTTATAATTAGAAACTAGGGCCAAATTCCACCATTGGATAGCCTATTTGTTGGAGATGATTATTGAATGAACTCCTCTTTTCGAGAGGACCAAAATCAACCCAAAGATCATCAAATTTGTACAAGAAGAAGTGTGTTTTTGAATTTACGCCCATTCATGTACAAATTGTCAAGGTCAGCCTCATCATCATAAGTCCCAACAATCATGTATTTTTTTCCCTTAAAATTTGTATAAATAGAGGTGCCTTCAACCTCATTTGATACATCAAAGGCCTCCAAATTATATCTACGGTAGCCAAGCTCTTGAAGAGGACGAAGGGTTGTTTGTTTTGGGCTTCTTCTTCAACAACTAGGGCTATGATTCCTCGAATAAAGAGCCACAGGACTTGATGAAATTTCAGGGCAACTTGTATGGGTAATCCTATCATTACAAGTCTGAATTCAACCCCAGAAAGTTAGGTCATGTTTGGGTATTGACTTCGAGCTTATCTATGGTAAATTAAAGAATAATTTCTCCCTTAATGTGTCTGCACTTCAGAGCCATTACTCCAGATAGGTCCGCAGGCATGTACCAGGTTATATAGAGGAGTCGAGAATCCTATCTTGGGTTCAAATCAATTCTAAGGGCTAGCGATGGACAACCTATTACTTGCCAACGAAAGTTGTAGTTGAAAGGAGGGTTTCTTGATCAATTGAATGGAAAAATAGTGGATTGTAAGAAACCCTAACCATATCTTAGCTAACTACTGTTGACAGAATGATGAAATTGCAGTTTTGGGCTATTCACTTGTCCAAGGGCAGTCATATTAGATCTTCAAATTGGCAAGTCATTTTGACTTTAAATTATTGCATTTTCTCTCTCTTCTGAACATTTGATATTAATAATAAGATGAATTGATCAAGGGTTTTCCACGTCTTGGGGTTTTTTCCCTAGCTTGTGCCATATCCTTGTGTACTCTTGTCTTGGCTTGTATACTGCATCTTTTGTCTATGTTCTTTCTTCAGTTACTGTCATTATAACGATGTATTATGTGATTTCTAATGGAAAATCAAGCTAATATGGATCCCTGAAGTAACTTCCCTAAGAAAATAATATGTTAACCTAAAATTAACAAGATCTAACCAATCCTGGTTTGACCGGTTCTAGTTTGAAACCCAGTTTGATATGTGGACTAATCCGATCACTAGTTCCGGTTTTGAATACCATGTTCTGGAGAATGTAATAAACTAATAGTGCCAAATAGAAATAGTTTGAAATAATCTAGATCCATTACCTGTCTTTATGTGTTGGAAAGTTTCAAGATTGAGAATCTGTAGTGTTTCTTTTGTCACAACACAGTGGAGTGACACATGGTCACTTGTTGAAAGAAAACCATTAAAAGTATCCATCTATTTGGTGGCTGGAGGGAAATATCTGCACCCTCTCACAATTTTTCCTTTCACATAAAGGGAAGTTTAAAATCACACTCATGTCCGCAAGCATAGGAAAATAATTATGTAAATGTTATACACATTGAGATGACGTTGGTCACGATATAATTCCTATGAGTGCAATGTTTCTAGATCCACCATTCTAAAGCCAAAGAAACGCTCCATGGCTTGAAATGTTTGGTTAATGCCCATCCTTTGGAAAAAAAAAATCATGGAAGGTCATTGAAAATTACCCTTGGGTAGTGTTTATTTAAAGATAATGTTTGTTAGGGAATTTTCATAAATGTACACAGATCCAACATTCAAATGCCAAAAAAAAATTGATGTTCTAGAATGTTTTTTTGGGTTCATTAATTCTCAAATGCCACTAGAGAGTTGACTTGAAAAAGCATTTATTCAGAGGAAAGTGTTCTAAAAAATACAAAAAAGGTATCAATAACACATACCTCTTCACAATCCTAATAGAGGACTGTCATCTTGGATGCCAAGATCTTTGTGGTAAGAGCGTAGGCCGAGGCTGGTCAGAACGTGATCCTGAGCATGAGACCATGGCGGTGGATACCTTGGCACTAGAGCTGGAGCGATACAAGCCAACTGGAGCTGGAAAAGCGTTGTTTTAACAACAAGCACATGTGCAACAATGCCATCACAATATGAACCACCTCCTCGGCTCTGGTTGTGTGGACATGGAGGAGCTGCAACCCTAAATCCGTGGTGAGGGTGGAATTAACAGCCTTGTCGGACAAGCCGAGGTAGAGGATCAACTACCATGGTTGAAGCCTCCTCTGGGCGTCCCGGGGAGATAAGCAAGGGAACGAAGGAGCACAATCATGGCTGATTCTATGTGCCCACATACTAGACGAAGGCAATGCCACCGAGGGTTTCTTCGTCAATTCTACAATCATTCAGGAAATTCATCGTGATCACCAGAGGAAAACCACCGTCGGATCCCTAGCCACCCCCTTTCCATTGTTGTTCATGGCCTCCATCTTCATCATCTTTTCCTAGGCCGTTGGGGAATAATGGTGGATATCAGAGGATTTCGTTGGAGGCATACCATTAGGATTTGGTTTATCGAAGTCCTTGAGGGTTTGAGGATTTAGATGATTTCATTGATGTAAAGTCATGGACCAAGACTATGGAGGGAAATTTGAAAATGGACAGAAATTATTGAGGGAAAATTGAATTTGTTGAGGAAAATTATTTATACCGAGTGTGTTTGTGATCAAATTTATTTTTTGGTTGGTTATTTTCTTTTTATTATAAAATTCAGAGAGTTTTTTATTATTTTATTTATTTATAATTATTACAATTTGTAAGTGGTTGATTGATTAAAAATTGGTTTATTGAAATTTAAAGGGTTGTAAAATATATATATATATATATATATATATATATATATATATATATAATTTATTGAGAGTGTAAATTATAATGAAATGTTGAGTATAAAAAGTTAGTTTAATCAAAACAAGAATTAAGTGGTTCTTGATATGGGTTTTATGTTTTTCTAAGAGTAAAGTCATTTTTTATTTTGTTTAGAATACAAAACTTTGTGTGTGTTTTTAATTGCTTATCATGTGCTCTGTTTGAAGTGGATTTGTAACTATGATTATTGTTGCCTATGCAAATACTAATATAGGTTGCATTATTTTGGTATCAAAGTAGGTTTAAGACCTACATATAAATTGAAGAACAATGTCATTAAAAACAATTTGTTTAGTGGATCTATAATAAGGAGAATTGCAAAAGAGCGCATAAGGAATTAGGAATACAAGCATAGGGTAGAGGGAAATATAGCTACAAATAAAATCACCTAGATGTTGAGGTCCATGTTAACTATAATGGATTCCATGAAGGAATTAGCTAAGAAAATAGGGGTTGTTGTAGATATTCATGATGTGAGTAATGAAGAGTGAAAATTAGAAGCCCCATGGGAGACAAGACTATATGATTTATTAGATTGGGAATATGGAGAAATCCCTAGAGTTTGAGAAATTGAGGACCCCGAGAGAGTGAAGCATATATTCACAAAGTTGAAAGGGCATGCATCCCTTCAATGGGATAATGTATTTTGACAAAAAATAAGAAGGAAATATAAAATTAAGACTTGGGAGGAGATAATTTCCAAAATAAATGGTATTCCACAATTTATAGTTGTTGGCTTGAAAACAATTATCCGCCACAATTAAAAATTACTAACATAAATGACTAATTCATATACTTGTTGTTCTTGTTATTTGGTCATATTTTTATTCTTGGACTATAATAGTCATTTATGTTAATCATTATTAATTTTGTCACTTATTATATAGTCATATATTTTAGTCATAGACTAAATTAGTCATTTAAGTTAGTCGTTTTTAGTTTAGTCACTTATTATCTAGTCGTATATTTTATCTCTAGACTAAATTAGTCGTTTAAGTTAGTCATTTTTAGTTCAATCACTTAAAATTGCTTAAATTTAGTAGTAATTCACTTGAAATAATTGCGGTGACTAAATGTTTTAGTCACCTAGTCACTAATTTCAGCGTTTTCTACTAGTGTATCCTCTAGAATCTTGTTAACCCTGTAACATCCCCGGGTTAAAACTTCATGTAATAAAATACAATAAAGGAAAAATAAGACCAGGGTCATGGGACACATATTCCAAGCTGAATTTTGGGAAAAACATCCTAGTGATTGTCACTTTCGGTTTATTTATGGCTAAGGAAATTGACAAAGGCATTAGCAAAGGAAAAGAGAAATTAATTGGCATTATATTTAACATAGTTATCGATCAACCGAGAAAATTACCTGGTACCCGTTTTTTTGAGGTAGCAAAAAAAAACCTGATTTTGAAAAGTGGTGATGCAGAATCACCATTTTTTTTGGAGCATATTTTTGGCACTTTAAATTTTCTTATGGCTATTTTTTTTTTAATGTCATGATTTTCATGTCGATTTTTAAAAGTGGTGATGTAGAATCACCTACTTTTTTTAGAGGGTTGTTTTTCACGCTATAAATCTTCTAATGTCTTCTTCTTCCAGGAGATGTTTATTTTTAAGTGTATTTATGTACTTGTTTTTTTTTTTGTAATGAAATCTTCATTTTTTCACATAGTTAAAAAAACGAATAAGGGTCAATATTTTAAAGCTAGGATTTTCTATATGTTTATGTATTGTTAATTAATATTTCAATGGACGTCAAATAATTGTCACTAAAAAACCAATATTTTTAGTCATATGACAAAAAAAAACACATTTTCAATATAAATACAATGAAAAAAATACACATTTTGAGACTTTTTGTTAAAAAAAGCATGTTAAATAAACGAATTTTTGGGGAAAATCTTAACAAAAAAACATTTTTTATGAGTTTTATGTCAAAAATTAATAGTAATCACAAGTTTTTTGCAAAAAAATAAGGATTCTTCTCATCAAATATCAAAGTCTAAACATTACAAGTTAAACTGATTAATAGCTCTCAAATTTGCGCTTTATTTGCATGCATAACTTAAATCTAATCCATAATATCAACTAATACATGTTCAACATCTTCTAGAACATCATTAATGTCTTCTTCCACAACATTTTCTGCTTCATTTTTGGTCATTGTCATCTTCTAATGGGTCTTTCATGTCTGCAAATATTCCAAATTGTCCTTTTCCAATCATTACATATAACGGTGGTTGAGGTTCCTTTGCCTTTTTTGCCTCGCATGATTCATTAAAATCCTCTTTCCTCAAACCAACTTCTTGCATTGCATCTCAAAGAAATTGAAGAGAATTAATTCTTTGTTGAATAAATTTGCATTGCACTGGGTTTTTCTCAATGGAAATACAATTTATTCTTTTTTTAGGCAACATGCTAGCGTTATACCTAATCATCAAGCACAAAATATATAATTAATAAAATTAGTATAAACACATAAAAAATAAAAAATAAATATTTAAATTCAATTTTATATAATAAAACTTACCTGAACCTGAGAATAAATCCAAAACCCAATCTCGTTCATTTCAACATAGATCTATAAGATAGTTAATCAGTGCTTGCAGTTTTTTATAAATGTTAACTATATCTCCTTTTGAATCTTTTTCCTCATATGTTAGTTTTCTTACAACATCATCATAAACCAGTACTTGACTATGACTCTTCCAAACTACTTGATTCAAAAGAATAGGCCTATAGATATCCTCTTTTGTCCAACATTAGACATGGATGGACTCACAATCATTTATAATAGGTTGGTCTTTAGAACAAACAATATTAGAATTCTTCCTGTAACATAACATAGTAAAAGTTCAATTAAATTGTACATAAATAAAAAATTAAAACATTAATTGAACATACAATTTCAATGTCTTACCATGTAAGCTACATCCTTGAGTCTTTTTTTCCCTTGAAGCTTGTTAATAACATTACAAATTGTATGTCTGAATGAAATGTCACAAATCTCGAAAGTGGTGATGTTTTGACTTCCTGAAAGCCTGTAACCACTTTACTAAAAGCTTGATAATTATATGGTTCACTATCACATTCAATGTTTGGGAAATTGAAACCATGAGGAATATCTGCAATAGCTAGGCCATGTTCCCTTTTAGGTATGAGTTTTGTAATGTCTTCACAATCACCTCGTATTATTTGATATTGGATACTGTCAAGCTCATTCCAAATGAAATGATTAAGAGTAGGATCAAGTTAAACATTCTTAAGACATTGCTTTTTCATCTTTTCCAACTTAATTTTTTCAATAAAGGTTTTGAAAGTATTTGGTATTGCATTTGCATCCTTATTCGACATCTTTAATGACATAAAAGATATATATGTATAAGTAATAAAATAAAAACAGTTTACATATGAATAAAATGAATGTATAAATCAACATACCTTATTGAATGCAATATAAAAATCTTTAAGTGTTGTTGTAGAACTTGATTCTAGGGAGTTGCGCACAACATCACCCAACTGTCTTCATTCAACATTTTAACCATGTGTTCTTGTATTTTAATATAAATATTTTGACTGAATAAATAAAGTTAAAACTGTTAATATACTGAGATGTATAACAAATTCTACCAACAATAATATGCTTTATTTAAAAGAAAATTATAATCAAAAGAAAAGTACAAATAATTCAACAAACTTACTTTTGAAATTATGTGTACATTTCCTCCATTGATAATTCACCTGACTACACACGAGATAGTATTGATTTGACTCCTTACATTGTTCTCCAAGGTGTGATAGTCTTATCCTTTGGAATTTTCTTCATTTCAGGGCATGCCTTATTGTTGGTACATATTATGGGACTACACTTTTTATCCTTTTGATTTTTTATGGAAATATTCTCCCACCACTCAAAAATATCATCAATCAATTCCCATATATCCCTAGTTTTAAATGCCAACTGAAAAATGTTATCCATGCCTCTTAATATATTTGAATGAATTTTGTCACATTTTGATTTTATTTTGTCATCAATTTGATAACATGTTTCCATTCAACATTCCTTCCAAAAGGTTAGACTGATTGTTGCCTTATCCCCACCACATTTTTCTATGAATTCATTATGAATAAATTTGACCCTTTGGATGAAATTCATTTTCATTCTGTACTCATTATCTGCACTATGATCCCATGCCAATAAATTTGATTCTATTTATGTTAAATCAATGTAAATGATGCATTTCATTGTTTAGAAAAGATATTTATTGGGATATTCCTCAATCAACTGTCTTTTAGCCTCTGTCAAATGGTTCCCTCCAATTACATAATATTTATAATCAAAACATCGTGTCTTGTCAAATTCCTGTTTGTTGGGAACCTGACGTAGATCAATAAGAACCAAATAATCCAGCACATGTGGATATGGATTGAACCTGAAGAATGTTTTTAGATTATGTACATGTAGGTGATGTGCCTTTCTAATTTGATATTGAGATTATCTTGCAACTGGCCTATAGAATTTCCTGGCATTAAGCTCAAATTTTTGGCCACCACAAATTAAGTTTTTCTTCCTCAACTCAGATCGAATGGAATTTTGTTTTGTTTTAATAATTCCATCCTCTAACTCGGCACCTGGTGCTATGATTTCTCTGCTTCCTTTAGAGCTTTAAGTTTTTTCTTCATTGTTGCTCATGACTTTTACAAGTTGACCAACATTTGATTTCTTCTTCCTACTGGTTAACATATCTTTTTTTTATAAAAAAGATCTTCATCATCAGCTAGAAGAGAGACATTTTTTGACATTTTTATTTTTGGTATTTGATTTGTTTTCTCCTTTTGCACAACAGCTCTAATCTCCTCCTCACTAATGCTAACATAATTTTCATATTCATCTTCCACATCTTCAAAAGCAACATGTTTAGGTTTACTAGATTGACCCACCTTAGTCAGTCTTCGTTGATCCCCTCTTTGAACTAGTATAGTGTCATGAGCTATTATTATTTACCTCATTCACCTTTTTTATTTTGTTTCTGTGTGGAAATTCTTTATCACAGTCATAACATTTGGCTCCATATAATAAATACCCTCAATCAAGTTTGAAATTGGCTCAACAAAATCCCGTGAAACAAAATAAAATGTCAATGACCAATAATTACGCCGTAAGGCATTATTATTTGAAAACAACTCTCCTAACTTCCACTGTGTCCATGTTTGATTCATTGGATTAGATGTTAGATGATTGAAATGTTTTAGGCCATTAGATCCACAAGTAAATAGTTTTTTATATGTTTTTTTATAATGTTAGTTTTTTTTTTTTCTTTTTAATAAGTTAGAGTGAATTTAAGTTTTGGTGACTTTTAAGTTAAAATGTTGTTATTAAACATTTGTTAGATTTAAACCTCAATTTAACATTTTGACTATGTCAAATTACACAAAAATAAAAATAAAAGTAAATTAAATAAAAAAATTGGCATAATGTAATGAACATTTTAACTAGGTCAAAATACAATAAAAAATAAAAATAATAAAATAAGATAATAATAAACTATAAAAACAGCCCATGGTATTGACCCATGGTATTCATGTGGAATGTAGTTTATTTAAAGGGGGGAATTAAGATGGCCTAGATCAATCTTAATTCTGGATCTACCAAGAGCCAAGAGGGATCATATGTCTTGATATGCAAACCTCTTTTAGAGTAAAAAGAGAATTGATCCCTTTGATAAATAATATAGATATAAACTAATTATTTAATAAAACTATTTATAAATATTTATAACCATTATTATTTTAATTTTTACTTAATAAATGTATCTAAATTTTCATACATCCAAATATACACAGTTTTTCTTGTTCTATATTATTTTTGTTACAACTATTTTATTATTCCAAAAATAGATGGTTTTTTTGTTATATATTATTTATGTTACAACTGTTTTATTATTCATGAGTAGTATTTCTTAATATATAGAAAATTAAATTAATAATGAAAATTTTTAAATATGTGATCTTTTTAAATTTCCAAATTATTTCATAGGACATGATTTATCTTGAGCAATAATGATGAATGTTCATAATTCTCATTTCTTAAATAACACTAAAATACCTGTAATTACTTAATTGTAATAGTTTCTAACTACATAATGTATTAAATTAATATTCTAATTTTTAAAATATTTATTTAAAAAATTCAAAGTATGGTGAGTTTTGTTTTGTTAAGCTTTACTCTAGATGTGCAGAGAATGAGTCTATCTCAAGTCCCAAACAAGATTCTTATTTCCCTTCATATTCTAGCTTGCACCTTGACACTCCTCCTCTCCTCATCCTTGATAAATTTAAACTATGAGGCACAAGGTAGTTGTTGCATATAGGAACATTTAGATATGATAAGAAAAATGTGATACTCTATTGTAATTTCTCTACAAATGTGATGGCAAATGTGCCCTAAATGTTGACAATTTCATGGTTAATGCAGTATAAGCTACATGCAAATTTACAGTCTTGTATACAAGATCAAGAAAGTTATGCCAAATATCCAACACCATACAGCGAGACATGTTCACCAATTCAACAGTTGCTTCCAAATATCTCTCAGTGCTAGAGTTATTTTCTCAATAAACTTGTTTTTACTGCTCTTGAACTGATGAAAGCCATCGTTGTTGCATATAGGAGCATTTATATCTGATAAGAAAAGTGTGATATTGTGTTACAATTTTCTCTACAAATGTGTTGGAGTTGTTTTCTTAATAAACTTGTTTTTACTGCTCTTAAGTGATGAAATCCATAGTTGTTGCATATAGGAGCATTTATCTCTCATAAGAAAAGTGTGATACTGTGTTATAATTTTCTCTACAAATGTGTTGGAGTTTTTTTCTCAATAAACTTGTTTTTATTGCTCTTAAGTGATGAAATTCATCGTTGTTGCATATAGGAGCATTTAGCTCTGATAAGAAAAGTGTGATACACTATTATAATTTTATGTACAAATGTGATGGAAAGTGTGCCATGAATTTTGGCAATTTCATGGTTAATGTAATATAAGATAAGTAAAAATGCATTTCTACACAAGATCAAGAAAGCTATGCCGAGTAGCCAACACCACAGAACAAGACATATTTGCCAACTCCATAAATTCTACCAAATCTCTCTCGATGTTGGAGCCATTTTCTCAATCGCCTTATTTTTACTACTCTTGAAGTGATGAAAGCCACCTGTCCATACATTTTTTACTCTGTTCACAAAGAACAAAAAAACCAACTTCATATAAGTGATACTGAAAAGGCAAGAACATGGCAGACATGAGGGATAACAATGGTAAAGAACAATGTGATATTTTGAATATTTTCAAAGGTCATGAAGGAAATAATACATAGTTGACTCAATAGGAATTGATCAAGATTAAATATGGAGGAACTGCACCAAAACATCTTTTATTTTGAAGATAGAAAATCACGTTCTATTTCTTTATTCATCAACATGGTTAATGCAGTATAAGCTACATGAAAATTTACAGTCTTGTATACAATATCAAGAAAGATATGCCCAATATCCAACACCATACAGTAAGACATGTTCACCAATTCAACAGTTGCATCCAAATCTCTCTTAGTGCTAGATTTTTCTCAATAAACTTGTTTTTACTGCTCTTGAACTAATGAAATCCATTTTTGTTGCATATAGGAGCATTTAGATCTGATAAGAAAAGTGTGATATTGTGTTACAATTTTCTCTACAGATTTGTTAGAGTTGTTTTCTCAATAAACTTGTTTTTACTGCTCTTAAGTGATGAAATCCATCGTTGTTGCATATAGGAGCATTTATCTCTCATAAGAAAAGTGTGATATTGTGTTATAATTTTCTCTACAAATGTGTTGGATTTTTTTTGTCAATAAACTTATTTTTATTGCTCTTAAGTGATGAAATTCATCATTGTTGCATATAGGAGCATTTAGCTCTGATAAGAAAAGTGTGATACTTTGTTATAATTTTCTCTACAAATGTGATGGAAAGTGTCGTGAATGTTGGAAATTTCATGGTTAATGTAATATAAGATAAATAAAAATTCATTTCTACACAAGATCAAGAAAGTTATGCCGAGTAGCCAACACCACAGAACACGACATGTTCGCCAACTCCATAAATGCTACCAAATCTCTCTCGACGTTGGAGCTATTTTCTCAATCGCCTTATTTTAACGCTCTTGAAGTGATGAAATCCACCTATCCATACATTTTTTATTGTCTTCGCAAAGAACAAAAAAACCAACTTCATACAAGCGATATTGAAAAAACAAGAACATGGCAGACACAAAGGATAACAGTGATAAAGAATGATGTGATAGTTGGATATTTTGAAATATCATGAAGGAAATAATACATAGGTGACTCAATAGGAATTGATCAAGACTAAATATGGAGGAAGTGCACAAAAACATCTTTGATTTTGAAGGTAGAAAATCGTGTTCTATTTCTTTATTCATGAGGCATTCATGTTGGCATGATCAAACAAGGTATTTAACTTAACTTCAACAAGAACATGGCAGACATGAGGGAAAACAGTGGTAAAGAACAATCTGATATTTTGAATATTTTCAAAGATCATGAAGGAAATAATGCATAAGTGACTCAATAGGAATTGAACAATATTAAATTGGAGGAACTGCACCAAAAAATCTTTGATTTTGAAGGTATAAAATCATGTTCTATTTCTTTATTCACGAGGCATTCATGTTGGCATGATCGGACAAGGTATTTAACTTAACTTCAACAAGAACATGGTAGACACGAGGGACAACAGTGGTAAAGAACAATGTGATATTTTGAATATTTTCAAATATCATGAAGGAAATAATACATTGGTGACTCAATAGGAATTGATCAAGATTAAATATGGAGGAACTGCACCAAAACATCTTTGATTTTGGAGGTAGAACATCACGTTCTATTTCTTTATTCATGACGCATTCATGTTGGCATGATTAAACAAGGTATTTAACTTAACTTCAACATACGCCTCATGATTTGTAAGGCTCAAGGAAGCAGTATTCCATTAAGATTTCACTACCTGCTTCCATGGAAGAAAATTTTGATTTTCATTCCTCCACGATGGCTCCTTTTCTACAACATCTTATTTCTTCTAGGCTACTCTTTCCTATGCTATTTCCTTAAGATGTCTCTTGTGCAACATGTGGTGCAATTTCTAGTTTATACAAAATTGAATGATCCTTACAATAATGCATAACACAAATATAAATAAACATACTTACAATCTTATTTGTAATGTTGCTTGCGATTTCTGCACACAACTTTGTAGATGTTTCATATGTGTCATACTTGACCTTTGATAGACGATATCTAAGCTTTTCACGTTTACTAGCCATTCTTGCAAGAATATAAATAGTGTTTGTATTCGAAACCAAACATATGTCTCATACTCTGCCCATCACCTGATATGCTTCACCTAAGTGAATCGTACCACAAAAGAGATAGATATGTATACCATCATTGGTTTCATTGTCTTCAAGGTACCATGAAAAATCTATTCCATTTATTTCCTCTATGTTCTTCCATTCAAAAAAAAGCTTGATTGAGCTTGATGGACTAGTTGCTTGACTTTTATTATGTTTTTCAACTTTTTTGTGTTCAACTATTTTCATAGTGTGCCATCAATATTCTTAGTGCGTCCAATAGTATCCATAGTTCATCCAGCATTATCCATAGTGCGTCTAGCTGCAACTTTAGATTCGGAAATTGCGGCCCTTGGTCCAGAAACATTCACAGAAGTCTTCTTTGATGCCATCTTCCTAATAAAAGGAATATATATATATATATATGAAAAAACGCCCCGCTGAACTTCGGCCCCGAGCGGGGCAAAAAAAAATTTAATTTAATATTAATTAAAAAAGCAAAAACTATATTATAATTGAATTTTTTTTTAACTATTAAAAAAACAAAATAAAATATATATATAATTTAAAAATAAATAATAATAGAAAAACAAAACTATATCTATTTAAAAACAGAAATTTTTTATTTTAAAAAATATAAAAACAATTTTTTTAAAAAAAACTAATAAAACAACAAAAACAAAAAATATAAATAATTTTTTTATGTTCTGAGATTATATATATATATATATATATATATATATATATATATATATATATATATATATATATATATATATATATATATATATATATATATATATATATATATATATATATATATATATATATATATAAACTATTATATAAAAATATATATATTTTTTGTTTAAATAAAAAATAAAAAATTGAAATACATAATGAAATTATAAAAAAATAAAATTAAAATAAAAAATAAAATAAAAATAAATAAATTGCTTTTTTGCCATTTTAAGAAAAAAATAAAATAAATAAATAGAATTGTCTTTTGTTGTATGCAAGGTTTTTTTTTCATTTTTTGTTTCGTGGAGGAACCGAGCAAGCCTAAAACAGAAAAAAATTCTAAATTTTTGTCCAAAAAACCATACAAATTTGAGTTTTTGTTTCCATTTTCTTCGCTATAAATATAAAAAAATAGGTTTTCGGAACATAAAAACCATAAAAAAAGTAGTTTTGGAACACAAAAGCCATTAAAAAAAATAGATTCTCCCCAAATTCATCTTTAAATGGTCAAAATAGAAGGAAAAATAACCTTTCTAATGCAAATAACTCTTGTTCAATGTGTTATCAATGTCAACGCAGCGCCTCAACAAATTGCCTCCAACAAAACCTAGCACCTCCACAAATTGCTCCAACAAAACCCAACGCCTTCACAAATTTCTCCAACAAAACCCAGAAGATGATGTGATGTGAGGAATAGAAACAATGGTTTTTATTATATAGCAAAGATTGTGCGATTGCTTTAGCGTTTCATGAATGTGGAATTAAAATTAAAATTGAGAAAATTAATATGAAGTTAATTTATAGGTTTATATTAAATTTTATTCAATGTTGGCCAAAAAAATAAACATAAATTTTAAAAATTAATTTCGATACGTAGTCAATGTTTAATCATTTAAATAAAAAATGTATTTTAGTTTGGAAGGAATGCATGAAGGGAATATATTTTTGGATATTTTGAATAGAAAGTAGGGTGAAATATTTCAAGACCAGCAGGTTAGTAAAATGTTTTGAAATACATTTTAAACGAATATTTTGGACGGAAATATTTCAAGCGAAAATTTTGGAGGGAATTTTTTTTGGGGGAGGGGGGGGGGCTTTGGAAGGAAAAATTTTAGCGAAAATTTTTGGGCGGGAATTTTAGAGGGAAATTTTTTGTCTTTAAGCTATCTATTGTCAATAGGAGAGTGCATTTGTACCATTCAACATCTTCTTGTTGAAAATAATGGTTTCTTCTAATATTGAAGCTTTTCTTTATGTAGCATCAACATCTTCATTACGCAACAACTCTATTCAGATTGATGAATGTAGTCGGAGTTTGTTTACCATGAATAGAGAGTCAAATTTTCGACTTGGTCGTAATCCTAAGGATGATGAGAATATAATTGATGAAGGGCACCGAAAAGAAATTTTTGTAAATCGAGAGTCAGTTATTCCACTTCATCGTAATGCTAAGGATTATCAGAGCACCACTGATGAAGGACATGATGAAGAATTTCCAGAGTCAAAATATTCACTTCGTCCTAATCCTAAGGATTATGCAAGAACCATTGATGAAGGGGAGAATGAATAATTTCCAGAGTTAAAATATCCAATTCATTCTAATCTTAAGGATTATGCGAGCACCACTAATGAAGAGGGAAATGAAGAATTTTTAGAGCCAAAATATCCACTTCTTCCTAATCCTAAAGATTATGAGACACAACTGATGAAGAGGGGAATGAATAATTTTGTTGTGAAACCAGCTCCAACAATAGAAGAAAAGAGATATGAATGCCTTAGAAATAAGCCACTTCGAGGGGGCAACCTCCAATACATTACATAAATGAACAATCCTTGGATGATACAATACATTACATAAATACCCCTGTAACCCCCATATTGTTATTATTGTGCCCTTACATTATTATTGTTAGGTCGGCTAGGATTACATTGTGGCCCCACTAGGATTATATTGTGGCCCCATGGACTCCTATATATAGAAGGAGGTTTTGTTCATTTGTATCATCTAAGAATTGTTCATTTATGTAATGTATTGGAGGTTTCCCAATAATAACAATAATAACAATTGGAGGGCACAATAATAACAATATTGGATGACTCTGGTATAGATATTTTGAATATTTTCCAAGCAATGATTCTGATGAATTTCTTAACTATGTTCAGAATGATGAAATTGGGGATAATCGTGAGGGTGATGAATTGCTTCTACAAAGGATAATGGAATGATGAAGTTGTTGCAAGAAAATATTGAAACTAGGAGTAAGAGTAGACATTTTTATATCAATCCAAAATATTCCAGTTATACAAGGGTTAGGACAACATATCTCACAAGCAGAAGTTTTGTCATACATCTAATTTCAAGTGACTGTTGTCGAAATTATTGCTTGAAACATACAGATTTCAACTATGCTTTGGAGAAAAGGAAAATATATTTGTCAATGAATAAAAGAATGCAAAATTCATATTTAGTGGGTTGCAGTAATCCACACTAGCAGGTTATGATTATCATATTGGGAATGTATTGCTCTACAGAAAGGCTTTCAAAATGTTGCATCTGATTGGTAATTTTCATTTGTCAAGAATCCAAGATAGACTGGAAAAGTATCCAACATATTATTCAAAATTACATTATAAACGAGAGGTTGAGCCGTTAGCAAATAATTATATGTCATGGATGAAAGACTTTTTTTCAAAGCATAGAGAGTGTATTCCAAATAAAGACACAATACATATTCCAGATAATTTCTCGAGACAAGAAGTCTACAACTTATACAAAGAATATGCAAAAGGTGCTAAAGAAGTTGGTAATTTTATTACATATTCATATATTACAAGGGTATGAAAGAACGAATTCAACAGTGTTCGTATTCCTAAGAAGACAAGGATGGGGATTTGCAGTACATGTGCTTCTCTTAAAGAAAAAAGACATAAATGTCAAGGGGAAGAAAGAGGTATGTGTTCATAACAATATTTTTAAAATTTGGATAGTTATCAACTTTGAAAATATATTTATTCATATGTTTCTTTTATTTTATGTGCGGTTTTCGTTGTCAAAGAACTTCAAGAGCATCGCAATCAGCAACCAAGTGAAAGACAAAAATTGTATAAACGTCGAAAGAAGTGTTATGATAATCCAAATAAACATTTGGGTTTGATAACTAATGGTATGGACCAAAATTAAACACTTCTACCACATTTTTTCCGCACACCAAAAAAATTATAGGAGGAAAATTTCATTCAGTTTCACTTGGTTGGTTGTATGGTCTTTAATGAGAAGATGTTGCCAAGGGTTTACTTCACAACTCCAAATATTCGTAATGATTCAAATATAACCATAACTATAACCCATGATGTGGTTACTCATTGTTCTGGTATTCTTCCTGAAGTTTTTTATGTACAATTAGACAACACAATCCGTGAAAACAAAAATCAAGTTATTTTTGGGTATCTAAACATGTTCATTGAATTGGGAATTTTTAAAAGGATAAAGGTTAGTTTCCTTATTTTTGGGCATACTCTTGACCATATTGATCAAATGTTCAGTTGTTTTTCAGTAGCATTGAGGAGGAAAGGTGTTGGGAGCCTGTTTATTAAGAAATCATACATTCCAGAGCCTATTTTTCATGTGTTGGAAGAAACTATTTGCATGTGAAGGTTTATTCTAGGATTGCATGGTAAGGATAAATGCATTGAACAACTTAACAACATTAGCTTCCAGCATCAATTTCGTATCAAAAAATTTGATGGGATAACACTTATATGGGGCAAGAAGTATTCAACTGCTACAGAATGGGGGCCATCATCAGGTTTAGCAATTTTGAAGTTCATTCTAGACCGTCCAATATTTGCATCAAAGATATTGTTATTACAGTCAATTTATGAACTCCATAGTGCACGAAGGAATAAGAGAGATATAAATTATTATGAATGTCTGGAAGAAATTAAAATATGTATTATAGATACATATGATTACTTTGATGTTGTTGATTCAGTTTGGTGGGAATATTTTTTCAATAATCAAAGTGATATGGTTTCAAGATCAATAAATGAGGATACACTTTTGAAAACTCCATTTGTTTGAACATGAGGAAACACACAATATTGAAAAAAACAGGCTCATGTTATTATTAATCCTCCATAGGTAGAGGAAAAAGAAATATGTATTAGTTCTAGAAGATCACGTGTACAACGTGAAGCCATGGAAGACCTTTACAGGGGTTCTGTGCAGGATGTTAAGGAGGGTTGCATGATAGCAATGTTAGCAGATGAAGAACCACTTGGCTATCCATTCTGGGTTGCCAAGGTTATAAAGTTCATTAAAGAAAATGAAGATATTATAGTTGTTGAAGTACATTGGTATGCCACAAGTACCCACCCATTCAATGGTGTGTACAAGCCAGAGATGGTAGTTGAAAAATAATTTGGCGGAAAGATAAAAAGAATGTTATGAAACCAGCTCCAAAAATAGAAGAAAAGAGAGATCAATGCCTTAGAAATAAGCCTACTTCGAGGGGGAAACCTCTTTTACATTACATAAATGAATAATTATTGGATGATACAAATGATAAAACCTCCTTTATATATATAGGATTCCATGGGTTCACAATATAATCCTAGCCGACCTAACAATAATAACGTAAGGGCACAATAATAACAATATGAGGGTTACAGGGGTACAACAATAACCATAAAGGGGCTACACTAACAACAATAAGGGATTACACTAGTAATATAGGGACTTAACATGCCTCTCTCCTCCAAAAAAGTGTTGTCCTCAATGCTTCAGTAGATCTGGATGCTTATCTATAAAATTCTCATCCTCCCATGTAGAATCTTCAGTGGGTAAATTCTTCCACTTGATGAGACACTCTAAAATTGATCAATTTCGTAGTTGTTGAGTTCTTGTTTCCGTGAATGCATCAGGTTCCAATATTATTTTTCCTTACTCATCAAGTTATGGCATTATTGTTTGAACTAGAATTTTGTCACCTATAACCTTCTTTAAGCATGAAACATGGAAAACTGGATGCACTCGAGAAGAAGAAGGAAGCTCCAATTTGTATTCCATATGCCAATATTTTGCAACACTGTGTAAGGACCATAGTACTTTGGCGATAATTTATTATCCTTATTAGCTTGCTTGAGGGACATTTGTTTGTATGGTTGTAGTCATTAAAATACCCAGTCTCCTACATCAAAACTTCTCTCGTTGTGATGTTGATCTGTGTGTTGTTTCATTCGATTTTGTGCCAAAGTTAGGTTATCCTTTAAGGGTTGGAGAACTTTTTGTTGATGCTCAATGTGATATTCCACTACTTTAACCTTATAATTTTCTCTTAAATATGATGTGATGGATCGTGGATTATATCCATAAAGTGCCATAAATTGGGTTATTTTTTCTCCAGTATGGAAGGAGGTGTTATACCACCATTCAGTCATAGGTAATCACTTAACCCATTGTGTTTTTTTATTAGATACAAAACAACAAAGATATCCTTCCAAATATGTGTTCACTATCTCAGTTTTCCCATCGGATTGAGGATGATAAGATGAGCTATGAACTAGTTGAGTACCCAAACAATAAAATAATTCCGTCCAAAATTTCCTGTAAAAATGGGATCTCTGTCGCTTACAATAATCTTTGGGTTTCCATGTAGCTTTTGAATTGTTTCCATAAATGCAGTATCAACTGTACTTAATTTAAATGGATGAGATAATGCACAAAAGTGTGCATACTTGGTAATTCTATCAACTACCACCATGATAACACTCTTTCCTTCAGACTTAGGTAAACCTGTGATAAAATCCGTTGAAATCTCCTCCCAACATTGACTTGGAATGGATAAAGGTTGTAGAATACCCTAGGTCTTAATTGTATCAACTTTATTTTGCTGGCAAACCAAACATTCCGCCACAAACTTTTGAATAACATATTTAAGGCCATCCCAAAAAAATTATTTCTTCACCATGTGGTAAGTTTTTAAAATTCCTGAGTGTCCTCCTAAGGGAGAAGTGTGCAATTCCAAAAGAATATTTTTTTTTAGTTGGGAATTCTTACAAATTTATAAGTGATCTTTGTACCATAAGGAATCATTTTTCCAACTAAATGTATCAGATGTATTAGGATCTACTACAAATTTTAAATGAGTCTCCACACTTCTTCATCCTCTTTCCATTCATCCCTTGCTTCAGTTATCCAATCTGGTTGGATAATAGAAATGGCACAAAGCAATGCTTCCGCCTCTTCATCCTTTCTTGAGAGTGCATCTGCAACAAAATTTAGCTTCCCTTTTTTGCAGATGATTTCAAATTCATAACCCAACATCTTTGTGACCCATTTTTGCTGCTCTTCTCAAAATAGTCTTTGTTCCAAAAAGTATTTAAGACTATCATGATCATATTTTATCTTGAAGTTTCTTCCCATTAGGTAAGGACACCATTTCTTGAGTGCATGTAGTATTGCCAACATTTCCTTCTCATAAATAGCTTTCTGTAAATACTTTCCTTTGATTGGACGACTTTCAAAAGCAATGGGTCTTCCTTCTTGCACTAAAACAGCACCAAATCCATTACCTGAGGCATCACATCCCAAAGTAAAGGTTTTTGTGAATTTTGGAGTAGCTAAGACTGGTGCTAGGCTGCCTCTTTAAGATGTTCAAAGGCCTTAGTTGCTTCAGGAGTCCATGAAAATTCATCTTTCTTCAATAATGTTGTTAGAGGTGCTGCTATTCTCCCATAATTCTTAACAAACTTGTGATATTACCCTATTAACTTGAGAAATCCTCGCAACTGCTTTATAGTTGTGGGGAATTTCCATTCCTTAATGGCTTTAATTTTTTAGGGTCTACCATAACACCCTTATAGAGTATAAATACACCCAAGAGATTCACTTTCTAGTAGCATCAAATAATCTATCAGAGTATTTACAGTTATAATTGGTTTCTCTCAAAGAATATTTTGAGCACCATGCCGAACATGTGTTGAACATGATCCTTCCAAGACCTACTGTATATTAGTATATCATCAAAAAATACTAACACAAATTTTCTAAGGAAGGGTTTGAAAATGGAATTCATCAGCCCTTGAAATGTAGAAGGTGCATTGGTAAGGCCAAAAGGCATAATAAAAAAATCATAATGACCCTCATGAGTTCGAAATGTTGTTTTCAAAATATCTTCAGTGTCCATTCTAATTTGATGATATCCTAAACGAAGATCCAACTTGGTAAAACAAATTTCTCCATGTAATTCATCCAATAATTCATCAATCACAGGAATGGGAAATGTATCTTTAATAGTAAGCTTATTGAGCTCATGCGCCATGATCCATCCTTCTTATAAAATTCAAGCATTTTAGTAGAGTAGAGAAAAGATCCTTGACTAGGTTGAATTATATAAAACTTCTACATTTCTACAAATAGTGCTAACTTAATTTCTTTTTTACATAAGGATATGTGTAAGGCCTGATGTTTGGAGGAACACTTCTTGGAATCAAATAAATAGCATGATCATGATCACGAATAGGTGGGAGTCCTTTGGGAGTTTCAAACACTTTGGAATTATTTTCCAAGACATTTTGGCGATTTGGAGAAATAAATGATTTTGATGTTGGAACTTCTATTGAGCATAATTGTTCAATTATGCCTCGTTTTTCTTTCTTCAGAAGCTTTGTGATGAAATTAGAGTTTATTATCTTTCCCGACTTTGCTGTGATACCCTGTAACCAAACTTCCTTTCCTTCCAAAAAAAATTTCAAGAAAAGTTCTTGAAAAATAAAAGCTATTGTCCCCAAAGATTATAACCATTGTACTCCTAGTACAACATCAACACCTCCCATTGGAATGGAAAGCATTGGACTAGTAAATACACATTCCCCCATGGTTAGCTTGATATTATGGCATTTTCCAGAGCAATTTATAGTTCCTCCATTTGCAACCATCACTTGAAATTCTGGTGCTGGGTATAGGAAACAATTTAATTCCTTGGCTACCTTACAATGAATAAAATTATGGGTGCTACCTGAATCAATCCACACTATTACATTTTTCTTCTTGATTTGTCCTTGTATCTTGAGAGTTTGAGGAGTGGTAATTTCTGCCAATGCATTACACGATATGGTCAGACTCATTTCTTCTTTCTCTAGGGTTTATTCCTAGTGTATATCCTCTTCTTTTAAGTTTATTTTACATTTTCTTCCTCCTCTTCAAAATCTATGTAAAAAAATTTGTTCTTAGCACACTTATGACCTTTAGTGTATTTGCTATCAAAATTGTAGCAAAGCCCTTTTGCTCTTTTTTCTTCCAATTGTTGTGGTGTCAACCTTGTATGTTGTGGAATTCTAGGAGTAGCAACACTTCCATCTTTATAGATGTGAGTGGTAAACTTATTTGTCGCCATAAATTTACATTCAAATTTTCTTGCTAACCTGAATTCCTTCTCCAATGAATCAAGTTACCAAAGGCGAACCTCATGTTGGATGTTATCCTTTAAATTCCCTATGAAGACATCAATCATGTGTTCCTCTGGAATATCAGCTACCCTTATATTCAATTTTTGGAAGTCCTCAATGTGCTCCACCATTGAACCCTTTTGTTTGATATTTATCAATTGGCTAAAGAAGGTGTTGCTATTTGTATCCTCATCATGTGTTGTCATTTCCTCTGTAAAAATTGACCAAGTGACAATTTTTTTATGGGAGCAAAGCCATTGATACCATACAAATGTATTTTGTGCTAAATATAAAGTTGCAAGGCGTTCCTTTTGTGTGTTTGGCACATTATTGAGATCAAAATATTGCTCCATCTGTAGTATCCATGTTACGGGATCCTTACCATCAAACTTCCTCATATCGACCTTTGGAATATGGTGGGTCTTTGATCCAACATTAGAGTTCATGAAATCACGATTAACATTTATTTGGTTCTCATCATGAGTTTCCTCTACTATCTTTTCTCCATTAGGAATCATGCCTTGTATCAAATTTTCAAAACTTCCATCAAACCTTCCGTGTCTTCTTTTATATCCTTCTTCATGTCTTCCATGTTGTCTTTCATTTTTTCTTCCATGTCTTTCATGTCATTCTTCAAACCATCCATCTTAGCTTTTACGCCTTTCTTCAAACCCTCCATATTAGCTTCCACGCCTTTCTTCAAACCATCCATATTAGCTTCCACTCACTTATTCAAACCATCCATCTTTGCTTCCATGCCTTTCTTCAAAACTTCCATTTCATTTTTTTAGATCTTTGCAATAGCGAAATTTGGTGCACTTGCTCTTGTAATTTTGATATATCATGTTGCACTTCTTCATCTTCATGAGTCATAGTAGAGTATTTTGAGGGGTTAATGGGTGTTGAATTATTTTTATGGGGAATTTTAGAACCCAATAATAATATATATGCTTCAATATGCCCTTGGAATAACTTCAAACTGATTTTTCAAACAAGACTTATGCAATTTGAAAAAAATACACACCTTTTTCTTGCTTTTGAGGTGCTCGATATTGAAACTAAATTATCTCTATGATTTCGGATCTTCAATATCTGAAATTTGGTTATATAGTAGCCCTTTGAATCTTCTTTCGAATTCCACAGATCTGACCTAATTTGGATGCTTCAAGACAAAGTTATGTCCAATATCCCACATTGACCTAATTACGGACTAGTTTAGTAGAGCGAAATTGCACGACATGCCATATGTCACTGTTTCCTCCTTCAGCTCTGAAATTGATACACAGGAAACTAAAGTTTGTGCACTTTTGGAAAATTTTTACATAATTCCAATCTGATGCTCAGAGAGGGAGTTATGGTAATTTTCCCAATGGTCGCCTATTTTAGATGAAATTTGGGAGCCTGGAAAAACCTTAAATTCCACATATCATATCTCCGAAAATATTATGAAAAAAAATCTGAAATATTCACAAGAAGTTCCTCGGGATTTTGTCTTTGTGTGGTAAAAATGTTAGCTTTTGAACCTTCATATAAAAAAAATTATAGCAAAACTTCCATGATGACCTGTTTTGAGCAGCAAAACACTACAATCCAAAGCTCTGATACCAAATGTTATGAAACCAGCTCCAAAAATAGAAGGAAAGAGAGATCAACTCTTTATAAATAAGCCATTTCGAGGGGGAAACCTATTTTACATTACATAAATGAATAATTCTTGGATGATACAATTGACAAAACCTCCTTTCTATATATAGGAGTCCATGGGGTCACAATATAATCCTAGCCAACCTAACAATAATAATGTAAGGGCACAATAATAACAATATGGGGGTTACAGGGGTACAACAATAACCATAAGGGGGCTACACTAACAACAGTAAGGGACTACACTAGTAATATAGGGACCTAATAAGGAAAGGGCACAAATATAAATCGTCGTCGCATAGATGTCTTGAAATTGGAAGTTGTTGACATACTTGTGTATGACTTCAATTTGAAAAAGAGAGGAACTCTTCGCTTGAAGACCATAAATATTTTGAAGAAATTGCTACCATAACAAAAAGTATTGACATGGGACTCTGATGAATGTAGTCGTAGATCTAGAATACTTTTGAAATATGAAAACGTGGGCATGCATGTTGACTCAGATGGAGCACTAGTTGATGAAAGAGAAGAATATGGATCATCTTCATCTGCATCCAGTAATTCATCTGAAGATGTAGGTTTTGATGATGTGCCAGAACCTATGACTGGTTTTGAATAATTGTCTAAGACATTTATATGTAATTGATGTTTGCATGGTGACTTAACATAAATATTTTGACTTCCATAGGATCTTACATGAAGTTATGATGCATTTCTATGTGCGTTGGATAAAATGTTTTAATTATGAAGAATTAATCTCTTTAGAATATCCACAGTGCAACAATGAATTACAAAAATAATTTATGTTATATTCAATATACTAAAGTTGATATTTTGATTAAAAATAATAATAATAATAATAATAATGTTGAATTTTTAGATTATGCAGTGATATTGCCATGATATTATTTATTGTTAACATTTGGTATAAGATATTTTTAAAAATTCTAAGAAAATTATGTCTCATTGAAAGGGGACACTTCGTTTTGATGGTTGATTTTTAGGTTTTGGTTGCAATTAGATAAGTTGTCTTAGGTTAAGATTTGAAAATAGATATATTGTTATCCTTTAAAATAAAAATTACACTTGGAATAATAAATATTTCATTTACTTGTTCATTTTTTAAAATTGTTTAAGTCATATAATTTTTCCATAATTTCATAGTTCAAGTAAGTTAAAAAGTTAATATTTAAAAAATCAAGATTTAAAACTTGTCAAAATATTAAGGTTTTTATGTGCTATGATATTTTATCTTTAATGCTATGGTTGAAAACAATTAAAATATTAGGGCTTTTTAGAGTCAAGATATTTTATCTTTAAAAAGATATAAGGCTTTCAGATATAAGGAGTCAAAATTGTTGGTAATTATAAGGCTTTCAAACATGATATTTGTATCTTTAACATCATGTATCAAAATTGTTCGAATTTTACGATTTTTCAATGTCCTAATATTTGATCTTTAATTCCATTGTAAAAAGGTGTCAAAATTGTGACACAATTTTTTTTTTGGTTATTCCACCATCAACACTTTCTGTTTAGAGGGTGTTTTTTCAATATTTTTTTCAAGAAAAAAAATGGTTTTTAATATAATTTTAAAAAATGTTAAAATTTGACCCTAAAAAAAATGTGTTCTGGAAGACACGCTTTTCGTTTTTGGGTTGTTTTTTCATGTTTTTTGAGCTTTTTTGGGCTAGAGTTTTCATTTTGAGGTAATAGTTTTCATTTGATCAGTAACTATGTTTTATGAAATAAAGGAAAATAGGAGAAAAGGGAGATGAAAATTCACATATTTGCATGAGAGGGAAATTAGAGGAAAAATGAAGGAAAATGAATAAAATAGAGGCATCAATAATAAAAAGGCTTCTGAGGATCAGTTGCTAGCTTTTGTTAGTTCATTTTTGGAGCTATCTCTCTATTCTCTCATACTTTTTCATTATTGGAGAACTCTAGCATTAGAGAAATAAGTCAAAGGAAGGACAAGGAAAGCAAAGGAAAAGCAAGGAGATTGGATCAACCAGCTTTAACAGGAGGATTTTTCAGGTAATAGGTTGCATGTGTGATTTCCTAGCTGATGTGTGAATGCATGGTACATGCATTGGTTCATTTGGTTCATTTTCTTTCATGGGTATGGGTTTTGTCTAGTTTGAAAATAGTTTCAGCCTTCCCTTACCATTTACTGGATAACCATGGTATGATGGGATTATTTTATGGTTGAGCTTTGGATTGTCAGAAGGTTTTGGAACCTTCTGAGGTGCTCTCAGGAAAATTCCCAAGGGTTGGGGGTGGAGGTGGTTTAAGCTCAAGGAATCCCTCGAAAGGTGGGTGGAGACAAGAAAATTCTTCAAAGTAACAGTGAAGAAACTATTAGGCATCCAAGCTTGTTTAGGTTTCATGATATCTTGATCGGTTTTAGCAAGATATCGATAGCCTCGGGGTGGAGGTGGTTTAATATTCTGGAAGCCCTAGTTGTTTTTGTCTTGAGATCACACATGCATGCTTGGAATATGGCACGGGGGTGATTGGGTGAAAGAAATATTTGGTTCAGCCCAATTTATGATCGAGCAGTACGTGGAAGTCCCTAAATTGGTTTTATTTGGCATATTTTAATAAGATCTATATTCTTATTGTGATTCATGAGTACTTTTACTTATTATTATGTGGATTTTATGGTTGTTCTGTCATGGTTAATATTCTAGTTATATGTTGGTTATAATCAGGGTTCAATAACATGTTCAAGCTATGTACCTTGTTATGTTTTGATTAGTTGATTAATGGTTGATGAATGCATGGGCTTAAAAGTGTCAGTGCAACTATTAATAGAGGGAACTAGACCTTATTAATGATTATCATATGGATTACAAACCCTAATGAACAAATATTCATTCATGGCCAGTAACTCACATATTCACTATATTTTTGACGAAATCGTTATCATGGTTGGGTTTGGTTAAGTCAATTTCTTGTTCAAGTTTTGTATGTTTATCATCATCCTTATAAAATTTATCATTTTGTTAAGTCTCAGGTAGTTTTGGGCAGGGGTCTAGAGGTTGGCCTGGAATTGTGGCTCATATCTCGGGATTTTAGACACTTAACTGAGCAATTTAGGTCATAATCGCGTGGAGCAAGTCTTCTGGGTGTGGTTGGAGGCCTTCAACCACATGCAGGATGTGTCTAGGGTGTGTTTTGGAGTCTAGGTCACTAAATCAAAGTTAATCAAAGTTCCAACTCATGGATTGACCACCTAGGGTGTTTCTTGATCTCTTAGGTGATCTATATTCCCTGTAGGATGTCAGTTGTGGTCAGAAAGTCTATGTTGTAAGCCCTACTTCCTTAACGGGTCATATCATAGTGGCACTTTGCTTCACATTTACCCATAGAGCTTGTAAAAGCGGGTAAATGTGGTGGGGGGGGGGAGGTAGGGCATTACAAACCCTCTCTATCTATCCATATGTTTTTGGATGATAATTTGTACTAAAAGATAACTTTTTCCCAAAGTCGGCAAACAAATCCTTTCAAAACCTAGAAGTGAACTTGGAATCTCTATCTGATATAATATTCTTGGGAACACCATGTAACCTCACTATGTCCCTGATGAAGATCTAAGCTACCTCACTAGATGAATTAGTAGACTTCACTACAATGAAGTGAGCTACCTTGCTCAACCTATCAACCACAACCATGATGGAATCATGTTGCTTTGATGTCCTCGTAAATTTTGTAATAAAGTCCACGGAAATGACATCCCATTTCCATTCTGGAATCGAAATAGGTTGCAATAGACCAGCTAGATGCTTACATTCTGCTTCCACTTTTGATAGTCCAAGCATCTTGCAACTAACTCAGCCACCTCTTTCTTCAATTTTGGCCAATAATAGAACTTATTAATAATTGTCAATGTCTTCTGATATCTTGGGTTGCTTGAACACGGATTGACATGAAACTCCCTCGAGATAAGATTTTTCAACTCGCTATTGTCTGGTACATAAATCATGTTCCTCAATCTGACATAAATCATGTTCCTCAATCTGACCAAGCCATCTGATGTGAGGTGATACTGCTCATCTCTATCACCTTCACCCGGAGGTTAAATTATATGTTTCAACTACCGGTACTTCTCATCATGTTTCCCTGCATGTAGGATCCGCTCCTGTAAGTCTATCCCATAAGAACTCACATCTAAAATATAATTTGCCTACACTCTCCTACTGAGAGCATCTACAACGTTGTTCTCCTTGCCTTTAATGTACCTAATCTCAAATTAAAACTCATTGAGGGTAGCCAACCATCTATCTTGCTTAGGTTAGGTTAGTCAAACAAGTACCTCAACCCACTATGATCACTATAACACACCACCCCACATTTACCCACTTTTACAAGCCCTCATAGGTAAATGTGAACTTACTTGAAACTATGACATGGCTTGACCTTCTAGTTCTAGTTAAGGAAGTGGGTCCTACAACTAAGACATATTGACCTTCCGCAGGAACCAAAAATCACTCAAATTCTAAAAAACCACCTTAGGTGTTGAAATTTATAGAAATTCTATATCAATTGATTCAATCCGATATTGTATTGTACTAAAACAAGATACTGAATCCTTATACAATATTTGCATAATACAAAACATGATCGCTCAATAACATGCAAGTAAGATAAAGAAGTAAATCAATCGCACAACACAATATGTATCTGGGGAAAGAAACTGCTCAAAACCCCTCTATCTTTATATTGCATAAAGTCAAGAAATCATGAAACAATACAATGCTTAATCTCTCATGAGATTCTCCAACACTTTGCTGACTGTCTCACTACCAACATGTGCACAATCTTCTCTTGCACACCTTTCTCTCACAATATCCACACACAAACTTGTGCTTCTGATTGCTTGGTCTCACCAATTTGTGCTCACTAAAACAATGATTAAACTTGTGCCTTCATTCCTTTTTGTAAAGACAATTTTATCTAATTAAGGAATGATTTATTTTAGGCCTTCTTCTAACTGCATGCACTATTTGTATAATTTTCTAATTACACAACTGATAGTTATCTTCCCTTTAACCTCTCTCTCAACTGGGTCTTCCTCAGATTTGACATGCATGCAGTTATTAATAGTGAATCATCAGTTATCTTATTGATCACTACTTGTGATTTAAATCTAATTTAATTCATTAGACCTCTCACTATTCATCACTTAGTTAGAACTAGTTAAATTGATTTAGCCCCAAGGGTTAGCTCAAGTGGTAGTGAGCCAATACGTGGGCCTCTCTGTTGAGGGAGGTCACGGGTTCGATCCTTGATTCCTTTGGGGTCAGGCGCCGAAAGTCCGCCCAACGTTTTACCGCGCGTACCATCCAGAAATTCTAGGGAAGTACGCCCAGGTTTCCCGTGAGCTTTCCCCTCGTGAAAAAAAGTTAAATTGATTTTAACTCAATTAATTGAGTTAAGTGATTACACTTGCACCCCACTAGTGCATTAACTGTAATTGGACACCCAAAATATTAGAATCACTCTACATGCCTCATCTTATACCCTCAACTCAAATTTCTTGAGCTAACTCAGTCATCATGACTTAGTTAATTGATACAAGTTTTTATGAGATGAAATTACAATTTATTGTCTAATTTATTTAAGAGAAAAATAAATTAGTCACCCACATTCCTCACTAGTGTGTAATTGAAATTTCTCACTGAATTTCCTCACCAATGTGTGTGTATTGATTTTCATTTCTGGTTGCCAATTTCACTGTTTCTTGTTGCAGATTTCAACACTCCCTCTCAACAAGAAAGGAATTCAATCTATCCCAAACTAGTACCTTTAGAATGTTCTGCATACAACACTTCTCTAGTGTTATTTTCACCTGCAACTCCTGAAACTGAATAGCCTCCAAAAAATTGAATCAGTATAATGCATCTGTCATTAGAGTCTTATGACTGCTGCTAGCTATTGCACCTGTCTATTGGACTCTTTGCGTTGTTGCTAACATTTGCATCCATGCCCTCTGCACTATTGCCAACTCTAATATGCACTCCAGTATCTAACATCTATCACTCTAATTTTTGTCTTCCTGACATCTGACTACATCAATCCAAATGATCCTTCTTGCTACTGTTGTACTGTGGCCTCCTTGTAGCTAGGTTTGATCCATGAGACATGCCTTCTCAATGGACCCTGCCCAAATTTCTTCTTGGGATTATATCTGCACATTTCCCCACCTCTCACCTAGAGATATAGCTACATATACTCCCTCTGCCCATCTCACTTGAAATTTCCCCCTCTAGGAGGTCTCTGCTTGAGTGGACTCTTCCACTCGGTATCCTCTATGCTTCTCCAATTTTGGCTGCTCCGCAACCTTATTAAACTACTTCTAAGGCTGCATGTTGAGATATAACTGCTCCCTCTCAACCACCAAATCTCTAACCTCTACTTTTCTCCTCAAATATTTGATGCATCTTGTACCTCAAGTGCATGCAGTTTCTTGACTCACGCACATTGTAATTGTCTCGTCGTCACAAAATTTTCTAAAAAAAGAGTTGCTTTTAAATCGACAATATCTCCCTCATCTAAGCTTTGATTCGATTGATTTGTTTTTTCAATTTGGGTATTTTTTCACAAGGAATCCAAATATGATTTTTTTTAAAAATATTTTCACCAAAAATTTCATATATTCTCTACAAAGTCGCCGCCCAAAAAATCCTTCTCTGGTACCATGTAGAATTTTATAGAAATTCTATATCAATGGATTCAATTTGATATCGTAATGTACTAAAACAAGATACTAAATCCTTCTACAATATTTGTGGAATACGAAACATGATTGCTCAATAACATGTAAGAAAGAGAAATAAGTAAATCAATCGCACAACAAAATATGTATCTAGGGAAAGAAACTGTTCAAAACCCCTCTATCTTTATATTTCATAAAGTCAAGAAATCATGAAACAATACAATGCTTAATCTCTCATGAGATTCTCTAGCACTTTGTTGTCTATCTCACTACCAAATTGTGCACAAGCTTCTCTTGCACACCATTATCTCACAAGATCCACGGACAAACTTGTGCTTCCAATTGCTTGGTCTCACCAACTCATGCTCACCAAAACAATGATTAAACTTGTGACTTCATTCCTTCTTTTAAAGACATTTTTTTCTAATTAAGGAATGATTTATTTTAGGCCTTCTTCTGACTAATGCACTATCTATACAATTTTCTAATTATACAACTGATAGTTATATTCCCTTCAACATCTCTCTCAACTGGGTCTTCCTAGGAACTGACATGCATGCAGCTATTAATAGTGAATCATCAGTTATGTGATTGATCACTACTTGTGAATTAAATCTAATTTAATTCATTGTACCTCTCACTAATTCATCACTCAGTTAGAACTAGTTAAACTCATTTTAACTCAATTAATTGAGTTAACTGATTACACATGCACCCCACTAGTGCATTAACTGCACCTGGACCCCAAAAATATTAAAATCACTTTAAATGCCTCATCTTAGACTTTCAACATGAATTTCTTGAGCTAAATCTGTCATCATGACTTAGTTAACTGATACAAGTTGTTATGAGAATAAATTACAATTTATTATCCAAATTATTTAAGGGAAAAATAAATTAGACACCCACATTCCTCACTAGTATGTAACTGAATTTCCTCACCAATGTGTGTGTACTGTTTTTCCTTTCTGGTTGCCAATTCACTGTTTCTTGTTGCAAATTTCAACACTAGGTAACCAATCCCTAAGATGGAATCATTTTTCTCTAACCTAGACCTATAACCACACCCTTGACACTGCCTGCATGCAGTTGTGAGCCTCCAACCGCACTCACCTACCTTGCTCCATGTGAATATGACCTTAGATCCATATTTTTGTGCTTGTGGTCCCGGTATCTAAGCCAATTTTATAGGCTATTCTCTAGACCACTTCCCAAAACTTTAAGTAACTTTCCATAATCATATTTCTCATAACAACGATGCTAATAATTCAAACTTTAAGTCAGAACTTGACCTAGACTAACTAGAACACAATAGACATTTCATCAAACATATGGTAACCATGTGAGTTACAAGTCATGAATTAATCTGAAAATGGTCTGGATAACTTTTATGTATTTCAAGAACCTACCACTCAATTTAAATAAAATGATCTAGCTTGAAATTGACAATTATGCGGAATTATTTACTTGAAAGTGGTGTATGAATTTTTATTGTTTATTTCTCTTAACTTCATTTTTTCTTGTTGTAATTTAACATGTATGACAGCAACATAATGCAACAAATAATCATTCAACATAACAGTAATTTTAATCTAGGAGTTCACCCGAAATCTCGTGGGCTACATCTCCTTTGAGCTTTTTCATCATGACTCAGCTCTTTGGGATTATGGTAAGTTTTTTTTACAAAGTAAATACTTAATTCCAATGAATACAACAATGATACAAATGACTGAAAATATCATCTCTCTAATGGCTGTCCAAATTCTGCAAATAGCTTTAGGCTCTTGCTGACACGATTCCTTATGTCGGTGCACTAAGCTACTATGAGATTATAAATGGAAAAAACTCCCTTAGAATTTTTTTTCAGTCACTAAAACCTCTCTTGTATTCAATACACATCAGACATCAAATACCAACTAATAAATTTCTCAAATTGAGCACTGCATTCCCCAAATAGGCTATCCTCCACGGTTTGCCCAGGGCTGCCCAGAACTTGAAATAAACTTCTCAAGATTTATAAGTTATCAAAATGTTCTGAAACCACTTCCATTAGTTCCAAAATGTCTGAAATATCCAATTTAGACTATTTTTTCATCAAAAACGGCCTCCGGCTGCTCTAGTTTCGCTTGAATCACCAACCGGCACCCCCTGGCACTAGGGTCAAGGAAGACATATCTGCTGAGTTTTCGACCTCTAGAAGTCTTCAAAACTTGCTTAAACCTCTATAATTAGATTCATAATGATGTTTTCAGCCAAGAATGACCACTGTTTCATTGCAAATGGTCTCAAACAGCTCTTTCTAAGCCCTGCAATGATGCTGGCAAAAGCTGGCACTAATGACCCCTAGAACTTTACTGAAGCTTTTTGGCCTCCAAACGTTCCCTACAGGCTCTAAAAAATATATCATAGGATTAATAACATCTTAATTATCCAATTTAGCCTATTGGAACTCTGGAAAAGGACTCTAACTCCCCTGGTTAGGCCTCAAACTGAATTTGTCTCATGGTGGCCCTGATGGCTCCTTCATCTTCCCTAAAGCAAACACCTCTGAATATCACCTCCATTCGACCTAAAACCTATTCCAAAGTGTTCAGGAGGTCGAATAGACCCAAAATTGATCAAAATTTCATCCAATTTGGTCCCACAATTAGGGATTTATGGAAAAAACCAATTTTTTCCCAATGTCCCTCAAAAACTTCCACTAAATGTGGAGGAACTGTTAGTTATGGGCAAATTTGGATAAGTCCGCCCATAATGGCGCACTCCTCCAGATTTTTTGGAACCACCAACATTTAAATTAAATTTTATATGGCATGTTCACATGCGGATATTATGTTGACCGTTAACCAAACCGTTTTATACAATCTGTGGTTTAGAAACCGTAACATTTTTTTTTGTTTGAAGCTGTCACATGTAACGATTAATTAACCGTCTCACTCGCACAGTTAGGACATGGCACCTGGCTATGGGCATCAGGTCATATGATGTGTTGTGAGGGGGCTAGCCCGCATTTGCCACCAACACAATGTTTATGTTATTTGAAATATAACCGCCGCCAATATAGTGTTAAGAAACACTTGTTAGGCAAGTTGGTAAAGCCGCCTGCGTGATATGAAAAAGGCCTTAGGTTCCATTCCCATTGGCGCCAAAAATTTTACCAGACCTTTCCTAGGCCACATGGCATCCTGCAAGCCTACCACGTGGTAACTTCCCATTGGCCACAAAAAAACTGAAAGTCAAACCTCCAACGAACCATACCTTGCCAAGTGTCAAAATCTGACTAGCCTGAATGGAATATTCTAGGGAATATTCTAAGGAATATTCTAGGAATGTTCCTTGGAAAATTATTTTTTAAATTTTTCCAAATCCATAAACGTCAAACTTGGTCAACTGAAAAATGGCGTTTACTAGAGACTTCAAACCTTCATAACTTTCACATACGATGTCAATTTTGAGAACCGTTCACAGCGCCAGAATCACAGCGATGAGACCTTTCTAGTCATTCAGATTTGAAACTCTTCCGAGCACTTTGAATTTGGAGCTATCATTCTGGTCCATGATCCAGTTCTGATCATGAATGCATATCTAAGTGTAAATATTTTTACTTTAGATGAAAATAACTGAGAATGTCTAATGCCCTCTCAAGTAATTGAAACAACACTTGTTAGCCCATGCATTCATTAACTTATCAAATCGTAATAAGAGCCATAGCTAGAGAACATATTAAATCAATCTTAAAACTAGCATATAACCATAATATTAACCATAACAGAACAAACATCATGTCAACATAATAACAAGTAAAATTACTCATAAATCACAATAGGAAAATAGCTCTTATTAACATATATAAAGGCCAACCAAGTAAGGGACTTCCATGTACCATCTGACCATAGATTGAATTGAACCAAAACTTTCTTTTAGCTAATCACCCTTGTGCCATATTCTAGGTATGAATGTGGGATCTCATAGGATAAACCAGTACATAATCAACCAAGGGAATCCAGAAGCTAAAGCACGTCCACCCTCAAAACACCACAATCTCACCAAAACCAGTCAAGAGATCACAAAACCAAAACAAGTTTGGATCCCTTAGAATTTATTCACCATACCTTGAGGAATTATCCTATCTCCACCAACCTTTTTAGGGATTCTTGGAGAAAACCATATCCACCCCCAACCCTTGGAAATTTTCCTGAGACCACCTCACCTGGTTCCAAAAAATTCTGGCAAACCAAAGCTCAACCAAGAATAAATCCAATCACACCATGGTTATCCAAGAAATGGAAAGGCAAGGTTGAAACCACTGTCAAACCTAGCAAAACCCATGCCAATGACAGAAAATGAACCAAATAAACAAGTTCATGTACCATGTATTCATGCCTAAGCTAAGAAATTACACATCCAACCTGTTACATGCAAAATCTTCCTGCTGAAAGTTGTTAATCCAACCTTCCTCTTGCTTTCCTTGCTTGTCCTTTGCTTTCATTTTTCCTTCATTTTCTTGCTTGCTTTCTTTCTTCTCTTGGTCATCTCTCTCTCTTTCTCAAACTAATTCCAAAACCAGTACTGACATAAGCTAAAATATCAAAAAGTTGTGAACTGATCCTTGTAAGCCTTTTATCATTGGGGCCTCTATTTTCTTAATTTTCCTTCCAATTTTATTAGCATGAAATTTTGTGTCTCTTCACCTCCATTTTCAACTATTTTTATTTATTTCTCATAAATAAATGCCAATTAATGCATATTTTCCTTTTCCAATTTCCATAGCCATGAATAAATCAAAAGTGGTACCCACTATAGTTTTTTTCATTTAATTTTGAATACATGTCCAGTGACATTAGTCTTATTTTTCCTTTATTAACATTTATTACATGAACTTTTAACTCGTGGTTGTTACAAACCCCTCCCCCTTAGGGGAACACCGTCCTCGATGTTCTATGAAACCTATGAGCATGAAACCACTGAAACAAAATATATTGCCTATGGAGCTTTATAACATAGCTCGATGCAATATTTACAATGAAAATTGCTGCAAACCATAACAAATATGACAATCATGCCACTTATTGGAGCTTTATAACACAACTCATCGTGGTATCTACAACCATACACATATATACATATATATACCCAAACTCATTTGCTTGACCCAACAAATAATGAAGGATACAAGGCCCAAATTTGATCACCCATCTCCCATGTAGCTTCATCAGGTCCAAAGTGCTTCCACTGCACTTTAACTTACTCGATTACTCTATTTTGGAGCATGCTTTGTTTCCACTGAAGTATGCATTGTGTTTTTTCCTGGAATTATCCCTCTAGTTCCACCTAAAACATAGATCATTCAATCACATTATCATAACCCTAGACATATCTCTTAATCAATGAAACATGGAAAGCATAGTGAAATTTCATTGTCGGTGGTAGTGCAAGTTTGTAGGCCACTAGTCCAATCCTCTCAAGGATCTTAAAAGGCCTACAATACCAAGGTGGAAACTTTGCACATGACCCAATCCTAAAGGATCTTCTCTTGCCCTTGATGCACAAGCACACATGCTCCCCAACCTAAAACTCATTAAATACTTTGTGTTGATATGCATAACTCTCCTTCCTATCCTGTGTTGCCTTCAAATTCCCTTTAATAACTTTAATTTTATGTTCTATCTCTGCCAAAATATCCAGTCCAATCAATACCATGTTCATTGGATCACTCCAATTGATGGGGTATCATATTGTTGCCCATAATGAACCTCAAACATATGTAGCTTCAATGACTCTTGATACCCATTATATGAAAACTCTAGTAGTGGAATATACTCCTCCTATCTCTGTTATTGATGCATATCATACATCCTCAACATGTCCTCAATAATATTTTTAACGCTCTCTATTTCTCCATCTATCTACGAATGATAATCTATACTGAAAGAAAAAAATTTCCCCAAACCTGTAAACTCCTCTTTACAAAACCTAGAATTGAACTTGGTATCTCTATCTAGTATGATCTTCTTAGGAACACCATGTAATATCACTATCTCTCTGATGAAAACCTGAGCTACCTCACTGGTTGAATTATTAGACTTAACTACATTTAAGTGATCTACCTTACTTAACCTTTCAACCACAACCATGATGGAATCATGCTGCTTCAATGTCCTCAGAAAACCTGTAATGAAGTCCATGGAAATGACCTTCCATTTCCACTCTAGAATCAGAATCGACTGCAATAAATCACCTGGATGCTTACACTCTGCTTTTACCTACTGACAATCCAAACATCTAGCAACAAACTCAACCGCTTATTTCTTCAAGTTTTTCCAATGGTATAACTTCTTAACAGTTGTCAATGTCTTTTGATATACAGGGTGACCTGAATATGGATTTACATGAAACTCCCTCAAGATAAGCTTCTTAAGCTAAGTGTCATCTAGTACATAAATATTGTTCTTGAATCTGACTAGCCATTTTCTATGAGATGATACTCCTCATCCCTAATACCTTCACCATGTTTTTGTAACATGTGCTTCAATTGTTGGTACTTGTCATCATGCTGTCTTCCCTGCAAGGTCCACTCTTACAAATCTATCCCATAAGAACTCATGGTTGCAATGTGATTCACTTTCACTCTCCTACTGAGAGCATCTGCAACCATGTTCTCCTTTCCTTTGATATACTTGATCTCGAAATAAAACTCACTGATATTAGCCAACCATATAGCTAACATGGCATTCAGATTGGGTTGTTCAAACAAGTACCTCAGTCAACTATGATTGCTCATCAAGATGAACCTCCTACCAAGAAAATAATGTCTCCACATATGAAATACATGAATGATAGCTTCCAACTCGAGATCATGAGTAACAGCTTTCTACTCATGCTCATTCAACTTCCTCGACTCATATCATACCACTTTTTCTTCATGCATCAAGACTCCACCAAGTCCCCTCTTGCAAGCATTTTTACATACCAAAAAATATTTTTCTAGATCTGCAATCTTCAAGACTAGAGAATTTGTAATCAAATGCTTCAACTTCTCAAAACTAGTCGCACACTCCTCAGTCCATTCAAACTTCTTTCCTTTTCACTGTAAAGATGAAATAGGATAGGCAATTAGTTAGAAGTTCCTGATGATTCTCCTATAATAACCTGTTAGTCCCCTGAATGATCTGCCATCATCCACATTCATAGAAGCTCCCCACTCCATGATAGCTCTAATATTTTTTGGGTCCAATTTTATACCTTCCCTGGAAACAACATGCCCCAAGTAATGAACTTATGTGTGAAATATACTGCACTTGATAAGCTTGGCATACAATTGATGCTCTCTCAACAATATTAACATTATTTCCAGGTGTTCTTCATGTTTTTCCTCATTCCTAGAATATATCAATATATCATCAATGAACATTATCACAAACTTTTCCATATAAGGACGCAACACACTATTCATCAAACACATTAAAGTAGTTGGAGTGTTAGTAATACCAAACGAAACCGCTACAAACTCATAATGCCCATCCATGGTACAAAATGTGATGTTTTAGATTTCCTCTTATTTTATGTGTACCTTATGATATCCTGATCTCAAGTCAATATTTGAGAACACTGTTGCTCCCTTCAGCTGATCAAACAAGTCATCAATCTACGACAAAGGATACATGTTCTTTATCGTCACCTTGTTCAACTTCCTATAGTCAATACACAACCTGAGAGTACCATCCTTCTTCTTCAAAAACAACATTGGTACACCCCAAGGTGACACATTTGGCCGCTTATGTATCCTTCATCAAGAATTTCCTTAAGTTGCAACTTCAATTCCACTAACTCTGGAATGCTCATCCTGTAAGGTGCTTTTGATGTTAGTGATGCTCCTAGTACCAACACAATAGAAAATTCTACTTCCCTATGAGGCGGTAACTCTGAAATATTTACTATAAACGTATCATGAAACTGCTACAAAACAAGATGCCTCTTCAAGACTTCAGCATCATCAACATCCTTCCCTATTTCACTGGAAATATGCACTGCAAATAATACGCATCCTTTCTTGCAACTATGCTTAGCTTGAATAGTTGTAACCATTCTCACCGATGTAGGCTTCTTTTTTCCCTACAAGATTCTCTTCTCTCCATCATCATCTGAGCACTCAATAACATTTTCTTAACAATCTACCTTAGTTTTGTGAATGGATACCATTCAACTCAAATGCACTAGCTCTCACCCAATGATGAACTCTCTTCTTGGTCTATGTATCCAACTGCACCAACCAAGACTCTTCATGCACTTCTTTACTCAAGCCACACTTATCCCCCATGTTGGGATTAACATAACTATAATTATATCTAGGATCGGTTGAAATGGAAATAACTTGATCACAGAGTTTACATTCCATTTCAATAATGGATGTCTAGTGATCCGCCTGCTTGTTATCAAATGTTGCATAAATATGAGGAATGCTTTGACCAACGTCTCCAATTGTTTATGCCTCATGAGAAAATATGAGGTTTTCCACCCTGATGCAATAAACAATCCTTCTTGTGATGATCCTTGCCACATATCCAACACTGCAATGGTTCTCTAACACCACCTTTTAATTCTCTCCAGGCTGGGATCCATGTCCCTTCTCTGATGCACTAAACTTCTTGTAAGGAGCCACATTTTCTTTCTCACCTGCATCCTGATGTCTCTCCCACTTCAGAGGCCATTTTATTTTGGTCTTTCCATTTCCTTTATAGTTAGGATTAGGCTCAGACTTGTTCTTCGACTGCTCATAAAATTTCTTCAACTTCCTAATGACTTCCTCCAACGACTGAGGCTCATCGTACTCAATATGATCCTTGAATTCTAATAGCATACCATTGATGAACCTTTGAACCTTTTTCTTCTCATCCTTAAGATAAGGTGCATACCCCAAAAAATCCAGAAAATTAGTCGTGTACTCTTCATCTGTCATAGAAACCATCTTCAACTCATAAAACTCCTTAGAATTTCCATCATAATATCTCTCTGATAAGTACTTCTTCGTGAAGAGTATTTTGAACTCGTGCCAACTCAACTCCTATGTCTTGATGCCTCTAACACGCTTCACATCTTCCCACCAAATATTTTCCTTTCCCTTGAGACTGTAAATTGCTATCCTGACTTTCATGTTCTTTGTATAATCGTGCGCGTTAAAGAACTTATTCACCCCAAGAAACCATTTGCATCCTATAGTTTATTCAGCTCTTTATCAAATGTAGGAGGCTTGGATTTCTTGAACTCGTCACGAAAGCATCCCCTCTCACTCCTCTCGTAAAGATGATAGCAATGATGACCGTGATGTATCTATGAACCATAACTAGAATACAAACCATAGGCACTACCTCTCTCATCATGTGTATCCATCCATCTATGACCTTTGACTGTGTCATCAATGTCTGACTTGTGCCCTCCATGAGACCTGCTACCATATGCCCCATTAGTCCTTTCCTCCTATCCATAATTCATCCTTGGTTGTCCATGTCTCTGAAAATTTAATAAACTATGAAGGATGACCACATTGAATTCAGCTTGCTTTTCTTAAGCCTTGGAAAGCCTTTCATGTGATTGAATTATCATTTCAATATCCACCTTGAAACTTATGATTTCTACCTTTAGACTTCTCAAGGTATCTTATATGTCAAGAGAATACTCTTCCCCGTGTTTCTCAGCTGATCTATAAGGAGAGTCATGTGAGTTGTAATCCACCATTCTTCTTATCATCTCTGACCTTCTTCTTCCTACAAACATACCATGTCAGATAAACCAAATATAAACATAATAAAATGTACCTTATTGAATTTCAGGGGAGGCTATCTCATATAAACAATCAGTCCATATTAGCACAATATACATCTATATACACATAATGACACCAACATATCAACATCATACATGATAACATAAACTGTAAGACCAAATATATACATGACAACCATAGCCACTACCATGTATGCACACGATCTAAATGCATTCATAACGATCACATCTTGCCCATCGAGTCCAAGTGTTTAACTTGGAGGCTCTGATACCAATCTATAATACACCACCCAACATTTTACCATTTTTACAATCCCTCCCGGATAAATTTGAACTCACTTTCCACTATGACATGACCTAACCTCCTAGTTCCATTAAATGAAGTGGGGCCTATAACTGAGACTTACTGACCTTCCTTAGGAATCAATTATCACTTAGAGGTTGAACAACCACCCTAGGTGACTAGAACCTAAGTTGAAACCCTTTTTCTCTAACATGGAACTATAACCAAACCCTTGACATTGCATGCATGTGGTTGTGAGCCTCCAACCACACTCACAATCCTTGATCCATGTGATTATGAGCTTATCTCCTTAGTTTTGTGCCCGTGGTCTCGAGATCTTAACAAATTTTCTAGGCTAGTATCTAGACCACTTCCCAGAACTTCTTTTAACTTTCCATAATCATATTTCTCATAACAAAAATGATAATCATTCAAAATTGAAGTCATAAATTAACCTAGACTGACTAGAACACAATAGAATTTCTGTCAAACATATGGTAAGCATGTGAGTTACAGTTCATGAATGTGTATCTGAGTGTAAATATCTGTGGTGAGCCCTGGTATTGCACCAAGAGTGTTGAAACTCCCAGGGCTATCTTACTTTACTTTATCAACCCAGGGTTCGTACAAATTTTGAGGTGATAGTGCTATATACACAGCAGATGCATTATGTTCATGTCATCCTCTTATGCTTTACGAAAGGGTGCTACTTCTAGTGGTTCTCAGTGAAGTCTGTCACACTTCAACGAAACAAAACTAAATTGCAGAAAGGAAAATATAGAAATGGAACTGATTTAATGTGCAAGAAGGAAATGACTGTAAGAAACTAAATTAAATTGCTGAAAAGAAATGACATGAAGGAAACTAATTTAATTCGCAGAAAAGAAACTAATCCTAAACCAAAATTTAACTTGGCCAAACGGATAAATGCACTCTACTTGTCCTATGATCTATCTAACATGCTTCTATCCATGCAACTAGGTTATCCATGACTTAATTCTAATTAAAAAGAGTTAATTTTCACCTTGAAGGGAAGAAAAGGGCTAAAAGAGGCTAGTGGGGGGTTTAACACATGAAACGAGGTTTAGAAGCGGAAAAAGGGGGTTTAACCCTTATGAGACTTTATTATAGCGTGAGAAATGACTTTGGAGCAGAAACAATTCGAAAGTGTGATGGAAAAGTGTGATGTACGACAAAAGTTGCGATGTGCGATGTCACAATCGCAATATTGCAAGTTTCAAGGGATAGTGGTAAAGGTTAACGGAATGAACTAAAATGTTCGAAGTGTGATTTGTGACGTGTGATGTGGTGAAGTGCAATCTATGATGTGGTAAGTTTATCGAAGTGCAAAGTGTGACGGGTGACGTGACAGAGTTATCGCATTGGCGGAATGACCGGTAAGTGTTATGCGAAAAGCTAAATGATGCAAAGAGTGATTTGTGACGTGGAAAAAGTTGCAGGCTACGATCTGCGATGTGGTAAGTTTAGAAAAGTTCGAAGTGTGATGTTTGATGTGGCAGAGTTATCGCATCAGCAGAATAAGTGGTAAGTGTTATGCGAAAAGGAAAATGATGCAATTTGCGATTTTCGATTTCGCAATATTGCAATCGTAAGAAAAAGTGGTAAGTGTTTAAAGGTAAAAGCTAAAATGTGCGAAGTGCGATTTTCGATGGGCAACATGGCAGTGGGACAGATGGCGGGGTGTGATTTCACAATATCGTAATCACAAAAACATGCAGTAAATGATTAAAGGTAAAAGCTAAAATGTGCGAAGTGCGATTTGCGATGGGTGATGTGGCCGTGGGACCAACGACGAGGCATGATTTCACAATATCGCAATCGCAAGAACAAGTGGTAAGTGATTAAAGGTAAGAGATAAAATTTTTGATTTGTGAAGTGCGATGTACAGGGGCGTGAGACTCAAGGAGCAAAGGCGGAGGTCGGGTTTTCGATGGTTTTGAATGGTTTTTCATGTGTTTTGCATAAAAATGGGTAAGGCAATCATGCACGGAGAAAAAATAGAGAAATAAGGCTTTGAAGGGCTTAAGTGAGTTAGGAAAAGAAAAAGTGAGTACAACGTGTTATTCATCAGTATTTTTCACTATCTGTAGATGACTATAGATTGGTTCTAGATTTCTAAAAACAACCTTCCTAGAATATTGTGAGTTTCAGAAATCGCATTGCCTTCATTATCCTTATAGAAATTTTTTCACTATTCCATCAGTTTCTCATTTCATGGTCACCATTTCACTCCTACAAACTCCTTATGGGTTTTTACCTATCATTTTTAGCCTCCTTCCCTGCCTATAACCTCACTGGCCTATTTTTCCCCTATCCATAAACTCCACTTTCCCTCTCGGGTTTCCTATAGCCAACTCTTTCCCATGTTCCCCAGGTCTCTCAAGCACTGATGGTCTCAAAACTATCTCTGTAGGCTCTTTAGATAAATCAGGTACATTGGATTTTGGATCTTCAATACAGCACTCCGACGATACTCTATTTTCACTTGAAGGTCTCCAAGCCAAATTCAGTCAAGATCAAGTCAAAGGGCCCTCCCACTAGGTCATTAGGTTTTTGACATGCTTTTAAGGTCATCATTGGGTGTTTCAGGTAATGCTTTTCCTTTGCTATAATATGTCTTAGATGTAATAGAATTTCAATACATGGTTATTCAAGAAAAACCTAAAGAGTTTCCAAAGAAGACTATCCATTCAGTTCAGATTCTGCACATGAGGAAAATGGACAAACTTTGACACTTATGCAGGAGTGTTGAAAGGTCTATTAGCAGAAATTACTGATAAGGTAGGTGGTCTACTCCTAAATGAAGACAACTTGCAGCAAGGAAAGGAGGAAACACTTTTTCTTGTAGGTAATTAGGGTTTATGCACTTGATGGTCCAGCAGAGTCCTCAAACAGTGATCAATTGCAGAAATGACATGGAGGAGACACACAAAGACAAACATGAAAAAATTGTATCTGAGAAGATATTGAAGAGATGGGGAAAAAGGTGAGGTGAACTGGACAGAAATGAATTAACTTGAAAGGGCTATAGAGAAATTAGAAGACAACACTGATGATTGTTGTAAAGCACTCCAGACACCTAGGGTTTCGGGAAAGTGGCCAGAGAAGGTGAAATGATGATTTGAACTCTAAGGTGGGAACAAAGGAGGTTTTTGGAGATGATGCTATATGGCCAAATCCTAAAGTTGTCAAAATCAACTTGTCATGCCTCCATGACCAAAAGAAAGGTCAAATTCATCATTCTATCAGCTTGCATACAAACAGTGTAAAAGGGTTAGTGAGAAAAGGTGAAAAGTTGATTAGAACTTCACAATGGAAACCATAGAATATTTGAGGATGCTGGTATGTGTAATCATCACAAAATCATCAAAATAAACTTGTAAAGTCTCAAAGACCAAAAGAAAAGCTAATTCAGTGATTTCAGTAACCTACAGGCAAAAGTATAAAGGAATATCAGTAAAAGGAAAAAGGGGTTTTAAGCATTAGAAAGTGGATTTCATAATTTAATCAAACTTCCATTTTCCTATAAAGATCATTTTACACTTCAAAGAATCATTTTTGTCTTGCAAAGCAATAGAATTGTCAAGGAGAGGAGAATTTGTGAGTTTTTAGGTGAAATTTGGCTAAGTTGCCTTGGCGTTGCGCACTCACACTGGCACTGCACACTTGGCATTTTCTCCCGTGTATTTTCTAAAGGTGCTGCGTGCTGGGGAAGTTGTTGCGCCCTTACCCAATAGGACCCAGTGAAGATTCCACAGCCGTTGCGCACTCAGGACTGACAATGCGTGCTTAGCCTCGGCGCTATGCCCTTGGCCTTGGCACTGCGCGCTTGGGTAGGAAGGGTTCCTAAACCCTAAAACCATTCAATTCACTCCAAATCTCTTTCAAGCTTCCTCCAAGGTCCTCCAAGGCACTAATAAATGGTAATTAGATGCCCTAACCACATTTTCAAGCTATTTGATGATTTGTAATTGAAATAAGTTGAAACCCTAAGAAGAAACCTTATGTGTTTAAAATTGGAATCATTGTTACCATTACTTCATTTGCCTATAAAGAAAATTAGGGATAGACAGAGGTATTACACTATTTGGAGGTTGTTCATTCACCTAATCTATCCCTACACCCATCCCATTCATAACACTCAGTCCCCTTACTTGCAAAAATATTGACATTCCATTGCCCTCCTTCATCTCAATTTGACATTAGCCCAAGAGTGTTTCAAAATAGAGTTTTAAACATGTCAGCAGGGGGATAGGATAGTGGCAATGGTGGAGAGGCCCAAATTTCAAGGAATCATGAGCACAAAGGTGGAAATATCAATAGTTTTGAACCCCTCAACACAAGGGAGCTAATGGCATCTCCCCTTATTGTTTCATGTTTCAAACATGTAGGTTGCTATGAGTTTTGTGAAAAGGTGCAGCAGGTGCAAAACCACCCTGAGCTAACTAGATTATTTATCATTAACTTGCATGAAAAACAAGTTAACCTTGCAGAGGAAACCTTTGAGCTATCTACAGATGTTATTGCCAATGCCACTAGGATACCAAGTGTAGGGGAGAAATGTTTCATGCAGGCCAATATTGACATGAGTTACTTTGAGCCATGCCTTAAGCCCATATATAAAGACCACAACAAACCCATATTTCCTTTCTCTCACCTACTTGATAGATATGCACCTATGATGAGAATTATCATGAAGTATTTTACGTGTGAGGGAAGGTTCTCCCGGCTTTACTCCTACCACATCAGGTTGCTTATGCATTTTACTAGAGTGAGGATTGTGCACATACCTATTACCTCTACAGAAGCATTGATAAAATGTCCTATATTGTACAAAAGAGAGACTATCCTCAACAAATGAAAAGCCTCTTCCATCAGTCACTTATTAAAATGGCTTTTATGCACCAACTACAACAGAAAGGCATTTCATGGGAGACCTTCATTTCCCATGAGGTGTACACTACTCCACAAGGCCATCATCAGCGAAATGTCCCTTCATCATCCCATCCTCCCACATCCATTCCTCCATCACCTCCTACTATTCCTACACCTCCATTCACTCACATTCCCTCACCTTATGATGATACTCCTTCATCACCTTTTCACAATCCCTCACCATCACCTCATTGTACTAGTGCATCAAACAGTGAAGAGAGTAATGAGGTTGGTGGCAGTGAGGAAGATGCTAGTGAGGTAGATGGTAGTGATGATGGAAGTGAAATAGATGGCACTAAGATGAGTAACATTGAGCCTTTTCCTTTGACCTACCAGAGCGGAAATAGGCATATGTTTGATGCCCTTAAGAGGCAAGGGGCCATGCCTTATACATCAACAAAACAGCTTGACAAAGGTAAGGAAAATGTTATTGATGAAGAAGAGGAATACAAACATGAGACTGAACAAGAGTTTCAGCTAATTCACCTTGACAATGAGAATGAGGATGAAGAGAGGATCACAAACATGCTGCTCAAAAGCAAAGATGCTCAGATTAAAGAGCTCCAACCCAATCTTGATAGGGTTAAGAATGTCATAACCTTCCTTGAGGCAGAAAAAAAGCAATTGGAGACAGAGAAGGCCATCTATGAGATCATAGCTATCAGAGCTCGGAAAGAGGCTGGAAAATCCAACGCTAAACTAGATGAGGTCTTGGACATTCATGATGACATGGAGGAAGAGGAATAACAACTTCCTAGGAGGAGGCCAAGGACAATTAGCTTGAAGAATGCTCTAGCCAAGGAAAGAGAGAAAGAGACAGCATTGGCAGAGCGGCTCACTCCTAGTGAGCTGCTCACCATGGAAATAGAATATGATAGGGAACCTTTTCTAGAGACAGCCAATGTGCAACTAGAGGGTCATTTGGAGAAGGCCAAGAGATACATTGACCTTCAGAGGAAGATGGCAAGGCATTATGCCTTAAGAAACAAGATTCCAAGGGCCAAGCTCAAAAGAGCCCTTGCAAACATTCAAACCCTAAAAGAGGAAAAGGATAAATAAAAACTTGACATTCTTGTTGATGCATCCCTCCAAGCATCCCAAACATGATCAGCAAGACAAATCCCAATTTTGAAACTTTTCTACAAATTTTGAGTTTTTGACTGTTTGGCCAGTAGAAAAAGGGCCAAGCGCACAGCGCCATTTTGGGGAACCCAATGGAGGAAAAATTTACATTCTCATGATCCTTAGGCCAATGACATCACCCTCACAAATTTTCAAGTCATTTGGAGCAGAACGGGTCCCTCAAAAGGGCCAAAAACAAGCAAAAAATCACCTTTCTGCCCTCTTTTCAGCACTGGCACTGCGCCCTTATAATTCTTGGAAAAAGTGGTTTTTCACTAAGAAAATGGACATCAATATGGAAAATAAAGGCATTTTTGGAAACTAGATAGGACAGGCTTTCCAATGAGCCATCATGCAGCTCATTTGGACACTGGGAAGGCATCCAAATCTCAGTGGCAAAGCAGGTGATTTTTCTAGATTTGGCGATGTGCACTTGAACCTTGGCATTGTGCCCTTGCCTGAAATTCAACAAAAGACACTTGCAGTTATTGAAAAAAATATTTTGAGGGCTTTTCAAGAAAATCACTCCAGAGTTAGCTGAGGAGTTATGTTAGAATTTAATTTTGCATTTATTAAGTTAGGATATTTGGGCCTTGGGCCTTGCATGGTCTCATAGGAAAAAATGACATTTATGTGTAATTAATGACATTTTGAAACCCTAGCTAGAGTTTTTATCCTCCTTTGCAAGTTAAATACTACATGGAGGCGTCATTATTTTTGTTGGTTGTTTATTGAGATGAATACATAGACTTGGAGTTGTGAAGAAATTGGCTTTGGAGTTGTGTGATTGTTTTTGGATTAAACATCAATGGAGCAAGCACCTTCATAGGATTCATGAACCTAGTTAATCGTGATATTGCTCTAATCTAGTTATTTTTTTCTTATGTTCTCATATTGTTCCACCTTTTCTCTTGCATTAGAATAGAAATTACAGGCTAAGATATGTTGTTAGAGGCACCTTAGGTATGTCTGCTTCTATTACCCAAATTTTTTCCTCTACTAGGTCTGATTGAAGAATTATTCATTTCTCTTTAATTCCACTTATCTTGTTTGTCTTCAAAATGATTAAATAGAGTCAATTCAAAGAATTTTATGGTATGCCATGTCCTTTGGTTTAGCTTGAATCATTGTTTTCTAGGCTTTTCTTTGAAGTTTGCTTATTATGGTTTAGGCTAAAGAATTTTATGGTATGCCCTGTCCTTTAGTCTATCTTGAAATGGTTACTTTGAAGGTATTTACAGTTTGATTAAGGAATTTAGGAGTTCCCTTCTCTTTAATCATTACTTCATGTGCTATCTTGAATATTTTCTTTCTCTGAAGGTAGATATCTATAGAAGTTAGGAGTTCCCTGCTCTCTAGGGTTTGCTGGATAGTTTTTTTAAATTTTACTTGATAGAGCTAGGTCAAATAAGTTTATCGTGTGCCTTGTCCTTTGACTCTTTCTTGATGCATAGTACTCCTATAGAATCTTCTTGTTATATTTTATGTTAAATGATTCTTAACTGCCCTTTAAACCTACTACATTCACAACTTAATGTTCATTTCACACTCACTAAACCTATTTAGATCCATTTGGCTTTGTTAACTTGCCCTATGAAACACCTTTGACCTATTGTTGTACTTTTCAAGACCTTTTGTAGACTCCATAGCCCAATGGTTTAAGTTTCTCTTAATCTATCTATTCTTCTTGACAACCAACCCAACCAAACAAAACAAAATAAACAAACCCTGTCATTTTAACTAGCCTAAAATCAATACCCTAAATCAATCAAGTTACATCTTTTACACAAATATAGAGAGAGCCCTCTCTGAGTCTAGGAAGGCTAGGTCCTAGGACTCCAAAGATTGGTTTGATGTTACCCTTTTTGAATTTGGTCTTGCCAATCTGACAAATTACAGGGACCTAACAGAATGTTAATATGAGAAGAAAAGGAGGGGAATGGAGGCGTAAGAGCAGTGCTCAGAAGTGAGACACGCCTGCACATTTATGCACGGGAAATAGATAGAAATTAGGGATGAAATAGTGAAAGAAAGGCTTATACTTGGTAATGCAAATTATTTCCAAAACTCAAACAGAAAGAAATTTTGGCTTGTGGGAAGGTATGCCCTACTCAAACTCTACTGACAAAGATGAGAGGGTGGACACTTGACCACAGTTTTTGAAGTTTTTCGTCTATTTTACTATCCATAAGAAATTAAAACTATAGCAACAAAAAAACTAAACAGAAATGAAACTTATCAGAAGCATATCTAACTTAAATGGTAGAAGCAAAACTAGCTAAATGACAAAAATGAAATGATAGGAACAGTGGAGAAGTTGAGGCACATGGATTGGTCCTGTTGTAGCCGCTACAACACCCTCCAAAATTTCACCCTTTTAAATTTTTGAGCCCCTAATGCATTGAAATCTGGAGTCAAGACTAAAGTTTGATCTTTCAAAAGCCTTAGGTCGCCAAGTCGCAAAATAGGTCATTTTCTCCAATAAGCGACCTAGCGACCTTGCAACCTATCAGGTCGCCAAGTCGCGAAGTCGCATATCGCATTCAAAATTAAACAATCGTGACCCTAAGACCCCGCGACCCCTAGGTCGCAAGGTCACAAAGTCGCGGGGTTGCACATATCGCTAACGCATCTTTGTTGCGACCTTGCGACCATATTTATTTCCCGCACGCGCGACCTCTTTATATATAGAGGGGTCGCATAGGTTGCACTTCACCTACGCGACAGAGAATAAAAACGCTTCCAACAAGCCAACTGGAGCGCGATTTTCTCAGGTAAGTTTCCTGATCCTCCTGTTGTTTCCTTCTTTTCTATTTTTTGCCCTCTTCCCCCTCATTTAAGCCTATTAAAACCATAGGCTACCTTCTATTGAGACCCACTTGGTAGAACTTACACTCCCCTCTTAGTTTCCTAACTCTGTCAGTCTCATCCAAAAACCTATAGGTGAAGCTAACCAGCCTCCCCTTTTTCAATCTCTTCCTCAATGTCTACTTACCTTTAATGTGTTACTTTTCCTCCCTTTTCCCTCTATCGCTTTAAGTAAAAGAAGGATAAAGGACCCCATCACCGTGGAGAATCGTCCGCCAAGCCCTAGTGCGACCTACGACCCCGCGACCTTGCAACCTCTGCGACCTTGTGACCTCGGTCCTTAGTCGCTAAGTCGCCAAGTCACGTATCGCTTAAAAATCGAAGTGTCGCGACCTTGCGACCCGGAGACCTAGTCGCAAGTCACTAAGTCGCAAGGTCGCGTCTTCATGAGACTTTAAACTAGTGCAACTTAGCGACCTCACAACCTAGTCACAAGTTGCCAAGTTGCAAGGTCGTTTTTCTCTGAGGTTTTAAACCGGCGTGACTCAACGACTCAGCGACCTAGGGAAGAGGTCGCTAGGTCGCAGGTTCACCACTTTTCTTGACCTTAGTTGGGTAGAGGTAAAATTAGTTTAATCATTTATTAACATGGCATCTCTCTTATCATGGGATTTGTTTATGAACATGCCAGGGAACCTCGAAGCAGAACTAGAGTGCATTTCCATCTCTTCAGCCTCAAGTGATATGGGGCCTCCGTCAATTCACAAAAAAAACAAGAGTCTGGAGATAGAAAAAGATGAAATAACTATGTCTCCTCGCCCTATCTATGAAGATACTGCATGTATATTCAGCAAAGGAGAGAGCATGAACTGGTATCAAGTGTACCAAGAATTCGCAAAACCTAAATTTCCAGAAGACCTCCCAGACCAGCAGGTATACATACAAGTTAAGAGATCAAAGCTTTACTACGCAGGGGCCCACCCACCTATATTCCTATGCACTAATATTATTGAATGGATCTTACAAAGGGTCGACCCCAGGTTCTGGGTGATTTGGGATACTGAGGGGAAAGCATTTGCTAATTTAAAGGGCCAGGATGCGGAATTATATTATGCACTTCCAACCCGAGAGCAGACATTCACAGAGGAATGGGCCACTACTCATGTAGTTCCCATATCCAAAACCTTGAGAGGATGGTGGGAAGAACCAGGAAATTTCAAGGTCAATAAGGACCAGGAGTATTAGGTAGCAGGCCTCAGGAAGGTCTATAAGCTCATAGCAGCTATGCTGTGCAAGATGTATGGTCATCCTGATGCCACCACTTTCAGTGGCTCTTGGGTATCTCTTATGTACTTTGTTACCGTACATGGCACCCATTTTAATTGGGCCAGCTTATTGATAGCAGCCCTCAAAACAAACATATCTGTAGCACTAGCACCTTAGGAGGGGTACTCATCGGAATTCCACATGGCCTCCTATCTATTGGATGCAATTTGTGCCAGGTTCCAGTTTGAGGGATGGGCTCACAACTAGGATCAGGAGCGTGCCTGCCCAATTCACAAGGAGTTGAAGGTATTCTGGGACTCCAAATATAAGCAGGATATAGAGTCGATCTCACACAGTTTCATCTCTGCACTCTACAAAAAACTGTTTGGTAAGGATACCCCATGCATGTCCTAGCGAGCCATGGAAACAATAACCAAGGTGGCACATTGGTTTCCTTTTGTAGAAGGCACCTTCATCCAAGTCTTCGGTTCACTCAAGGCTCCCCATGCATTGCCCCGAATCGTCACTGATAGACTGCTACTTCAAGAAACATGTTTTCAGATGACATCTGGCTTTTCGAAGGTTCTTACCAAAGGTAAGAAGAAGCCATGGCCCACAATGCCGTTCACCATCGTCGCCTCTACAGTCAAGGATTTCAGATAAGTAGAGGTGAAAGCTGAGAAAATCATAGGATTCTGTCTGTCGCCTTTGGATCACCAGATGTACAATCCTGAGAGGATAGTCCCTGCCCATTGCAAACAGGCCAAATTTAAATCGAGCTACCAACATACTGAATGCCCAGCTGAAGATGGGGTAAGAAACTAGTACAATAAGGACAGGGATATTGCTCCAGAGGAATTTACCGATCAGGAGCATAAAGATGATCAAACATTGGAAGAGAGAATCCACGAACTAGGAGGAGCCTCGTCTTCCCAAGCCAAGAAGCCCTGAACCAACACTGGTCATAACTCTTCCACCCAATGAAAAGAAAAGGAAGCAAAAGCTCAATGAGAAGCTGAGGAGAGAGAAAAAAAGGAGGAGGATAAACATAAGAAACACCTAAAGGCAGAGCAAAGAAAGAAGCAGGCGAAAGACACCCGCAAAAGAAAGGAAGAAGAGGAAGCGAAAGCAGAAGCTGAGCGGCAGCTTAAGATAGAACTAGATAAGGTGAAAGGTGAACGCAAAAGAAAAGAAGAAGAGGAAACAAAAGCAGAGGCTGAGCGTCAACTTAAAATAGAACTAGATAAAATGGAAGCTGAGTGAAAACAAAAGGAAGAACAAGATAGAGTAGAGGCAGAGCGGCAGCTGGAAGAAGAAGTAGAGAAAAAGAGAAGGGAGGAAGAGAATCAAAGGTCGAAAGAAAATTCTTCCAAATACACCGAAGGCAGTAAGACACCTCCTCCAGTGATAGGGATACAGACTGAGCTGCCAGCCATTGAAGTTCCTGCAACCAACACGTGTTTTGCGCTCTCAAAACTGGGTATCTCTGAGGAGGAGGAGGAAGAAGTGTTTAATCTGACAAGACTCACCTATGACCAGTTCACATACAAAATCAGGCAGGAAAAGAGGAGATGCTTAGCATGGAATCCTGTCGCACCCTTCACAGCCACAATAGAAAAGGATATAGTCCTAGACACCAGAACCAATCCAGTAATGATAGCATCATTCGGCACTGCTTTCGTCGTAGCCAAGGAAGGAAACGTGAGCAGGATGAGTATGGAAATTCTATCCCTACAGAATAGATTACAAGACTCCGAACAAAGGACAGCTAGATCAGAGCAATAAAAAATGGCACTAGAGGAAGAAGTCCAACAACTTCAGAATAGGGATACCCTTATTAATGAAGTACCACTCATCGTTCAAAGAGGGCTGGTGACACTGGAAGCCACCATGAGGCAGGTGTACGAGGAAATGTTTACAATAAAGCAAACGGTTGCACCTCTGCTGAGAGTTAAATCAAAAACTAAGAAGAGGAACGAGAAACTGAAAGAATCCTCTGCAACCTTGGATAGAATGCTAGAATGGGAAAACAGGTATCCGCAGGCTCCAGATAATTTACCCAGAAAATATTGGATTCGCACTTAGAATGACAAAGTCCAAATATGCATGAAGGTGCAATCCAAGGAGAATTTATTCAAAGACCTAGAGAAGTTAATGACTGCCTACGAACATTTGATCAGCAGCATTGACTCAATGGCTAAACTACACCACATTCCTTCTCTAGGTACACTAGGCAAAGAAAAATACATGGGAACAGGTGAACCAAGACATTCAGGCGTTTCTACAACCTATTAGACAAGCTGCCACTACTCTTGATCTTTCGGCATCACAGGAGAACTTGGTTAAATTCATCGTGACACCAGTCTGGATTTATACCAAGCTGGCTTCCTTATCTAACCAGGTCACGATCAAAAGACAAACTCTAATCCCAAACGCCTTGGAATGCATGCATAGGTTAAGGGAAGATACTCCTCTGATCTACCCAGTTGCTGCAGATTATCAAGCATGGTGAAATTTCCTTAAAGAGCAACAAGTATATGTTCCCGACATCGCAATCACTCACATGCTCCCATGATCAGGTCGCAAGTCATAGCCTACAAGAGGGGTCACAGGTCACATCAGCCATGATCAAGTCGCAGGTTGCAGCCAAGCACAGGGTCGCAAGTCGCTTTTTCCCTTCGGGTCGCAAAGCATGCCAATAGTCAAGAAGGCGAAAATTCAAGTCACCCAAGGGTCAATTTTGTCCTATATATACACCCTTCGGGGACTTGTAAAGGACCTTTTTTTTGGACTCCAAAGGAGATAGGAGAATTGTAAAGCATTGAACAGACATTTTTGAATGAATACAAGCATTTTTCTTAAATCTACTTTTGGATCTGATGAGAATCGATGTGTTAATACTGTGAATATTTTCTCTTATATGTATGATATCTTATGATTAACTAATCTCTGTTTTCTGTTTGTACTCTTCATGCATTTCAGCTCACTGAATGTGTTAATGATGGTATGTTGCTTACCTAGGAGATGTGTGTAACTTCATTATGGACATCTATCTTATTCTCGAAAATGCTTAAGTATAGGATGTTCTTGCCAGGAAGAACTGTTTCTTCTATGGTTCGAGCAGCTTTTATAAAAACGACCTTAATGATATGCTGCTAATAGCATCTCCTTCGGCGGCATGTTTTTATTCATCTTGCTATTTATAGTGTTTTATGCTCATTGACAATCATCAATATTTTGCCTTGTATCATCCGATAAGTGTACGTCTTTAACTCTGCAGGGCTCATTTGTGTCCAAAAGAAGGAGTATTCAGTGGTAGCCGGACCCACACCCCGGGCGGGATCCCTATCACAAATGGTTCAGAGTCTAATCAAGACTTTTTTCCAGGGAGATCCCTTACTGTTGGCTAGAAAATTTTTCCCGTCAATAGATTTGGCGCTAGAAGGAGGGCTTGATGGCAGGCTCCCAGCACACAAGTAACATCCCATTACAAAATTTCCAAGGGGAGACCATGCATGAAAATACCGGTCCTCCCCCTTTGGAAAACTCCCAGGAGGAGGAACCCCCTTTCTATGAGGTTACTTTAGCCTAGCTAAGGGCCCTGTGCCCGCAACCTTGTCAGGGGTTTACAGCGAGCCCCGGTCACTAATTCCTTGGAAAATCCTAGAATTTCCACAGCTAACCATACATGCCAAGGAACCCTTGTCAACTCCCTTCCTCAGCTTGTGGGTCTTATGATTGAGGATTATGTAGATGCAGTTGAGCGCAATTTTGAAGCACCCCCAGACAGCCCTAGGGAGGCGAGAGAAGACGACCCCGAAAACACTAAACCTCAACCCAACACCGACCCCCAACCTGACCAGACTTTACATGATAACATTCAAGCCAACGACCTACTTGGGGGAGGAGCCGGAAGGGTCCGAGGAAATAGAGGCAAGGGAGACAGAGGCCATGGGCGAGGCCGAAATGTTGACCACCACCAGCCCCACCAAAACCAGAACAGGTTTCCTTTTCTTTACAACTGGAGAAACATCAGAAATACAGGAAACCGTGGAAAAAACCAAGACATGCAGTCCCAACATGAGGGTGAGGCCTCCGGGTCTGGCATGGGTAGCAAATCTGAAAGTGAGTGGAGACATCTATACATACCACACCACCAACAGGCCAGACATGTACAACCTTTGGCTTTGATGGCTCAGTCCCCCTTAGGTATCCAAGGTCCCCTCCATGACATGTCCCGACACCCTGAAAAGAATCTCCCTAAGTTCGACCTCGAGAAAGGTACTTTGGCCGAAGACCACATTAGCAACTTCTACCTATCTTTACAGATGATGAGAGTGCAGTATGATGATGTAGCATGTCCGCTTTTCCCTCATACTCTAGAAAATACAGCTGCAACATGGTATCGGTTTCTCCCTGTTGCTTCCATCCCTTCGTGGGAACACTTCCGCTGTACCTTCCTACAAAAATTCTCGGAAGATAAAACCCCCTCGATGCTCCTCACAGAGCTCAGTACTCTGAAATTTCAGAAGAAGGAGAAGGTCAAGGACTTCAATCAACGTTTCGCCACTATATTGAATAAATTCACTCCAAGCGCGAGGCCAGAGCTACCCTGGCAGCAAATTACACCACCGCCCTTACTGTTGAAAAAGACATGTTATCCATAGGTGCCATTGACCACGAAGGTTGGGATGATAAAAAACCAACCACGAAGAGAGCCCAATCCTCAAGTCATAAATTCAGGGACAAAGATAATGTCCCCTTTGATTTCAAAAGTATTACAAAATCCCCCAAGTTACTAACTAACAAAGTATCCGACCTGAAAAGGAAAAATAATAATTCAGCCCCAGCTGCTAAAACGCAGAAACCTTTCTTCAGAAAGAATAACCCTGCTATGAATTTTCCCCCTTCCAAATTGAGTGCTAGTCTCAACGTTGAAGAAATAGGCAAGGAAAAAAAAAATTCTTTTCATCAAACCTCTCACTCAGAGAAAAATTTCCCCCAATGGATTAATAGCATGACCACCATGGTGAACCAACTTCAGGAAGATCAAACCCCCGGGGATCTGGAAGAGGAGGCTATTCCAGAAAACGAAGAGATTTCCCCCCCAGATGAAGATATGGGCTCCACTGTCCTCGCTTTCGAGGTAATCTACAGAGAGTCTTCCCCTTCCACAACTGGGATAAGCCTAGCTGACGAACCTAAATCTAAAACCCCTCAAAAATATGGCTTGAGAAGCAAAGGCCCGGTGCCTGACCAATCCTTCAAAGAAAAAATAAAAGCTTTCATAAGGAAAATTTTTCCACCAAACGCAGAAAACCAAGACAAAATTCCTGAAAAATTTAGTCCAACTACTCCCCGAGAAGGCCCCAAGGCTAAAGCTTCATTGGTTTCCCCTAAAAACACCACTAATCCAGCCTCACACACAGATTCTGGGTATAACATTATCGAGGATATGAAGAATACCCAGGCCAATATCTCTCTCTAGGAGCTCACTCACATTGCTAACCAACGCGATCTCATCCTCAAAGCCTTTTCAATTCTACCGGCGACCAAACCCATGAGCATCACATCTGCCCAAACTGTTGCTAATCCCCAATCCATCGTGAATGCTGTGAACGCCAACTCCAGGGGAACCACACCACCTTTCCTCCTCTCCTTCAAGATCTTTAACTTCAATGTCCACAATTGCCTCGTCGATTCTGGTGCATCCATGAATTTTATTCTCTTATTCGTATGCAAGAAGTTAAACATCCGCCCTGAGAAAAATGACGCCAGGATCATCCAGCTCGACAGGTCTCAAGTCCCCATAGTAGGAAAATTAAACAACGTCATCATCCACCTATCCTCTGACTCCAGAGTGCATCAGTGCATCAACATAGTAATGGTGGATATCCCCAAGTCCTATAGACTTTTGTTAAGCAAAGATTGGTCCAGTAAGCTCCAGGGATACTTTGCCACTAATTGGTCCCACCTTTGGCTCCCGTAAAAAGGTAGGAATAACCAAATCTGGGTCGAGAGTGAACCATACATGAAACGTACTGTGACCGACCTGGATGCAACTAAAAATCCAGTCAGTTTTGCGTAAGAAGAGCTTGGTATGTGTTTCTTAGAATCCATTCCTTGGTGCTATCAAGCCCCCCAATCCTCGGTCACTCAAGACGTCTAGTCTGACTTGCTACTGGCCATTGAAAACCCCTCTGCCTCAACAAAGGACCTATTAGGGACTGCTACTCCAAGTAGTTCCTCAATGTGCTCGGATAGCCTCACCAAATCAAAATATGAAACATGGACCTTGTACTATGACAGTTCCAAAACCCAAGATGGGGCTAGCGTTGGCTACATCTTGCTAGACCCTGAGAAGAACAAATTTCTAATTTCCTGCCAGTTATATTTCCAATGCACGAATAATACAGCCGAGTATGAGGCATTGTTACTCAGACTCAAAAAGGCCATAGACCTAAAAGTTCGTTGTTTAAAAGTAATTGGTGATTATGAGATTATCACTCGACAGGTACGTAACACCATCCATTTCTTGTCCCCACATCTGAAAGGTTACCAGCAAGAGTTATGGCGTTTAATTTCTTCTTTTGATGCTTTAGGTATTAAGTCTATACTTAGAATGCATAATGCACCAACCGACACACTCGGTAACGCTGCCGCTAGGTTCACACCACTTAGGTATGGATTTTCTATTGAAGTTATGTATAGGCCATCCATGCCAGATAACGTCACTAATTTGCGCATTTTCAATGATGACCAACAGGTACTGGATTTCCTGCTCAATACGGACATATTCGAAGATGCAGTCATAGAAGAAGAGGACCATGATTGAGTTTTGCAAGAGGAACTACAACAGCAAAAAGGAAATTCCATACCCAAAGGGATCGTGTCACTCAAAAATTTGTTCGACCCACAGAACCGCTTTCGAGGGCCTCCAAACACGAAGGTGCAAAGTTCCACGTTAGCACACCGAAAAATTAACCTCTGGACAGACCAGTATCCCAAGCTTGTCAACCTTGGTAACGAGTGCACCTCTTAGGAGGAGTAGGCATTCACCGAATTATTTAAGAAATACCAAGATGTGTTTGCCTAGACATATGATGAGCTTCGAACTTATGATACACGGATCATCCAGCACGTACTACCCATGAAGGAAGTAGTGAAGCCTTTTCAACAGAAACTGAGAAAAGTACACCCCGCCTTAGAACCGATGATCCAAAAGGAACTAAATAAGCTCTTGGATTCGCGGATAATTTATAAAGTTAGAAATTCGACCTAGGTGTCAAACTTGGTCCCTGTTCGCAAGAAATCCGGCGAAATCCGTCTGTGCGTAGACTTCCAGAATTTAAACAAAGCCTCCGACAAGGAAAACTATCCGGTCCCCCTATGGAGCAAATCCTTCAAATTGTATTAGGGTCGGAAATTTTCTCTCTATTGGATGGGCTTTCAGGGTATAATCAAGTACTAGTGGTTGAGCCCAATAGGCTCAAAACCACATTCAAAACTAAATGGGGAACTTTCGCATTCATACGCATGCCCTTTGGCCTGATTAATGTCGTGCCACCTTCCAAAGAGCTATGGACATCGCCTTCAGAGGACTCATCGGGAAAATCGTGGTAGTATACCTTAACGACGTCATCGTTTTCTCCAAGCGCAGATCTAACCACCTACACCACCTCAAGAATATTTTTGAAAGGTGTCGGAAATACGGGATCTCCCTGAACACGAAGAAAAGCATTTTCACTGTCACTGAGGGAAACCTATTAGGGCACATAATAACTCAAGATGGCATAGTAGTGGACCCAGAACGTGCGAAAGTCATCACTCAAATACCACCCCCGAGTGGTAAGAAAGCTATGCAGTCCTTCCTCGGAAAAATCAACTTCGTCCGAAAGTTTATATCAGATTTCACCCAAATCGTGAAACCATTGCAAGGCATGATTAAGAAGAACGCAAATTTTAAATGGCATCCTCCTGAGAAAGAAGCGTTCACTAACATCAAACGAGCCATCGCAGAAGCACCCGCTCTTCATGGTCTGAATTTCAACAAAGGCTTTATCTTGTATACCTTTGCCTCAGATTCATCTTTGGCAGCCATCCTCACTCAGAAATATGACAATAATAATGAGCGACCTATATCATTTATGAGTACTGGGTTACAAGGCTTCAAGTTAAACTATCCATATATTGACAAACAAGCTCACACAGTATACAAGGTGATTAAACACTTCAGGCCATATATCCTGAAGAATCATGTCACAGTCTTCGTACCTCACCCGGTTGTGCGCTCACTATTCGTATAGCAAGAGCTGGGCGAGAGACGAGGCAACTGGATGACATGCCTCCAAGAGTATGACCTGGAATTCAAGCCAACACAGAGTATAAAGGGCCAAGGATTGTGTCGTATGGCCGCAAAGGCAGTAGACTCATGGGGTAGTGAGGAAGAAAATTGGGAACACGAAATCAATATGTATCAAACTGATAGTACAGCCCCGCAGGATACCTCCTCTTGGTACGTAGATCTCAAACAATATCTGAAACATGGCACCGTGTGCCCCACTTTAACTACCCAACAGAAGCGTGCGTTGAGATTGAAAGTTGTATCCTACCAGCTGGTGCAGGGTAAGTTGTTTCGCAAGCATCACAGTTGTGTCTTGCTACATTGCTTGGAGCGTGATGAGGCACAGAAAGTGTTGGAAGAACTTCACAATGGCCCCGCAGGTGGACACTATGCAAGGGATACCACTGCTCACAAGATCATGTGTGCCAGTTTCTATTGGCCTACTTTGTTTAACGATGCACACGCATATGTTCGGAAATGCCAATAGTGACAAAAGTTCGCAAAAAAAGATATACAGCCTTCGGCCCCGTTACAGTCTGTCGCAGTGGAAGAACCATTTCAACAATGGGGGATGGACGTGATTGGGGAAATCCTGCCACACTCTTCCAAGCAACATAGAAACATCCTCACTGCCACAAACTACTTCACAATGTGGGTTGAAGCAGTATCGTTGCGTCAAGTCAATGATCAAGAGGTAATAGCCTTCATCACCCAATGCATCATGATCAGGTTTGGCGTTCCAACCTCCCTTGTTTTGTATAATGCAACATATTTCTCATCATTGAAATTAATGATTTTTCTCTAGAAAATGGTATCGTGCTTAAACACTCTGCCAACTATTACCCTTAAGGAAACGGGTTAGCCGATTCAACCAACAAGAACCTAATCTGCATCATCAAAAAGACTCTGTTGTCCCAACGACAAAATTGGCATAAGGCACTCCACAAAGCCCTCTGGGCTGATCGAGTCACCCCCAAACCTTCCCTAGGCACCTCCCCATTCTTCCTCGTATACAGAAAAGAGGCTATCCTTCCTCCCAACTTGTCTCTCCTGGCCCTTTGATTATCTCAAGAGACTCATGGCACTCCTTAACCTACTTTACAAGCCCGAATAAACACACTATTGAAACTTTAGGAGGAAAGGGAAAAATCTCGGGAAAAATTTGCCATCCACCAAAGTCAAATAAAACGATGGTTCGACAAGAAGTCAGCCAGGGGAAAGGTTTTCGAAGTAGGTGACCTTGTCCTCAAATGGGATTAAGCTCATGAAGATAAAGGGAAACACTCCAAGTTCCAGGCGTTATGGATAGGCCCTTTCCAGATCAGAGAAAAGGTCGGTTCTCACACTTACAGGTTACAAACCCTTGAGGGGAGGATTGAGGTCCTCCCTGTGAATGGACGCGGCCTTAAGCACTATTTAACCTGATAGCCCCTAGGGGCCATCACCACACCCTGTACCATAGTTTGTCTTATTTTCTATCATTCTTTACCATTCATGTTTTCAATAAATTTCTTGTTTCACATAGGCTCTCATTAACCTTTTCTTTTTCTTTGGCATCCCAATTTCGAAGGGGCATGTAGAAGTTACTCAAATGGCATACTAAGCTGGAATCTGTGCTGGTGTATAATCTCTCCCAGAATGAAAAAGTGGCCCAAGCTTACTTGTGACGGACACCCAATGACGATAACATGACTAAATTCCCTCAAACCAAAACACAGTGTCTTGCCCAATATGTTGGCTCAAGGGACTTTTGTGTGAAAGGAAAGTGTCGGTTGAATTGGATACTAGACGGGAAAGGGAAGGAACTAGCCTTAGGTGACGAAAGGATATCCAGGAAAAACCCAAAGTCCTTGTTTGGGCTTCAAAATGTCATACAAATATCACTCATTACCATTCATTTTTCACCTATGCTTCCATTATACCACTCATTATTCACCACCATGTCACTTCATTTTCCCTATTTTTCACCATTAATGGGTCTCTTTTATATATTCCAAATATTATTTATTTTTAATCATTTTTAAGAGAAATTCATGATTAAATATTATAAAATAATATATTTTACTTCATATATGGAAAGTGGATTGTTTTTGTGACATGTGTAGGTGCCAAGGAAGCTTCCAAGACACCTTTATGTGGCCTTGAATGATCAAATTCGAATTTGATAAGATAAACCTCATGGAGAAGATCAAGGAAAAAAGGGGGTTATGTGTCTAGATGGTTGAGAGATGTATGGAACTAAAGAGAGATTAGTGGATCATCATTATGAGTTTGTTACTCATCCCATTGTATAAATAGGAGTACAATCTCCTCCATTTGTAAGTTTTTGTAATCTTATAATTTTGGAGTATGTAATCTTAGAAGCTTAGAGTTGTAATCTTAGAGTTGGTTTGTAATGGAGATTTTGAAATAAAGAATCATACTTTGATTTTGCCTCTACATCTGAGTCTCCTTTGAAGTGGTGTGCTTGTGGAGTTATGGAGGGCCCCCATGGCCTCACTTGCATACTTGTTTTAGGTATAATTTAATTTATGTTTTTATTTCATTTTAGCTTTCAAGTTTTTGTTAGATGTTCTAATATTGGAAGAGTCTTATTTGAAAGTGTTTTTGTAAGAGAACCATAAGATCTCAAACAATTATTAGATTTAGGTTTGTTTCATTTCAACTTTCAAGTTTTTGTTAAATGTTCTAATATTGGAGGAGATCCTAAAATTCAGGTGTTCTTGTAAGAGAACCTTAGGATCTTGACAATTGTTAGATATAGGTTTGACTAGTTGTTGAAAGAGATCTTGATGAATATGTTATTGTAAGGTAACTTTAATATCTTGGACAAATTAGGAATCTTTCTAGATCTATATATTTTAGATAAGCACTTCTAAGTTTACCTTCCCGGGTTGACATTAAATTGAACTCTGATTGACATCATCAATTGGAACCAAACATTTTAGCGCTGTTGCTGGGGAAGTGCAACTAGAAGGATTTAGTAATTATTTTATGTATTTGTTTTTATGGACTAATTTTTGGAACTTGGTGATAGTAGGTTCGTAAAGGAGTTCAAAGTTTGGAGCATTTTTTTTATTTTCGCACAGTTAATTTAAATTCAGTGTTTGTTTTAAACCCCGCATTTCTCACTAATCCATCTACCGATGAGGAAGTTAAGATGATAAACAGGTACTTCTTGGAGAGCAAGAACAATAATGAAGACTGGTTTCAAAAGAACCTTGTGCCAACTCCAAGAATAAGACAGGTTACTCACATCCTTGCAAACAATCAGGTAAAAATTTTAAATCTTGATGTGAGCATTTTTGAATTTTTAATCCGTAGATGGCTTCACTGGAAGCATTCTTTTACTTAGAAAATAAAACATCTTTCAAGTTAATGTAGAATAGATTAAAAATAAAAATAAAATGAGTTCTCCTCGAATTTCGTCGTAGAATTTTCTTGTAGAATTTCCTCGTAGAATTTCCTTTTATTCTTATTTTAAATCATTATGAATAAATGAATAAATTTTCATTTCTATGTCTTGTTTATGTATCACAGGTAAGCCAAGAGCTTGATTACCGGAAAGCTTTGTCTTTCGAGAGTCTAAATGCCCCCGCGACATTGCAGAAAGAGTGTAGATAATGCGAGGTTTGATCATAGATTTTAATTGTGTCTATCCATCCACACTAAGCTGCATAAATAAAAATAAATCAAGAGATTAGTATGCTCTCTTCCTGCGCTACGTGCGATCAGGAAGATTAGAAAATCTATCGATTTATTTCAAATAAAAATACTCTCGCTAGAAAATTAATCTGCGATATGACAATAAAGAATTTTGTGGATGAGCAAAAAATCATCTTAAAAAAATTTAGATAAAATTTAGTTTTTTTTTTTAAATTTTAGTTGAAAAAAAAAAAAATTCCCACATAATAATAATATATATCATTTATATCTTATTATTATTAAAAAATTCTTTTTGAAAACTAACCATTTTTTTTTTAAGAGATAGGTTCAATTTCATTTTTTTTTAGATTTAAAAAAAAAAAAAAAAAAACAATAACAATTCAAACTAATACAACAAATAAAACACAACAAAATGAAATTTTTAAAACAACACACAACAAAACTTTAAACAAAACAAAAACACGAACATAAAAATATATATATATAATAAAGGAGTTGTCTTTAGTGTGACTTTTTGAAGTTTCAGGTGCCGAAATCCGGTGAAAATTTTTGAGGTAAAATCTTAGTTTTTGTTATTCAAACTGGTTTTTTGACTCTATATATGGATTCAGCACCCTCAAAAACCTCTAGGGCACTTCGATTGTGCAAAGTTAGCAATCAAACTTCTCTTTTCAATAAATTCCTGCGGAAATTTAGAGAAATTACACCGTAAAAAGTCACCGTATAAGCCTTCAAAAAGTCGCACTAAAGACTACTCGTATAATAAACAATAAAAAAAAATCCAACCATGCTTACTACTGAACTTATCCCCAATCTGTGGTATACGCACAGACCTCATTCTAGCTTTCACAAACCACAAGCATATTTGGGTGATCTAAAAGCTGCAAGGCCATCACACATTGCAAAATTGAGCATTCATTCATTTATAGCCACGACTGGAGAATTTAAGAATGGAGTTTGGAAAGTAGTGGAATTGTATAGTGGATTGGGTCACTGTGAGGTCGCACGTCTATTTGTAGCTGGTCGTTACCATGAGTTTAGATAAGAAAAGGGTATAGCGTTATATATTATTAAATTCAAGGATTGAACCTGCTCATAAAACGTGAGAAGAGAGAGGACGCAGGCATTTGAGTTTGATTGTTGTTCTTATTGCTTTCATAAAATCTGACTGTGGCCTATTGCACTTGCAGAATGGTGGAAACAGCGTGTAGAATTTCACCTGCCCTTAACTCAGAAAGGCCCAAAAAATTCTCCAAAATCATCGAAAATCCAGGCTTTTTTCGCGAAGATATTTGATTTTGATAATCAGTTACTTCAATTTTAGAAACTAAATCCCAATATTTGATTTCGATTTTGAGGAAACAGTTACTTCAATTTTAGCAACTAAATCCCTCATTTCACTGCTGACTTCTCCAAACAAAAACAAAAAAAAACCAATAAGTTGGAGTATCGGTTTCAAAAGTAGCCATGATCTCAGCAAAAAATTATATTGCAATAAGGTTGTTGTAAATTGTGTTGACAAAATAAGGAAATTTTATTCAATGCCAGAGATCTTGCAGAAATTGTGTAGCCACAAAATCATACACCATCCATGAGAAAATGAGGAAAATATTGCGTTAAGATATTTGATAACGATTTTTTTTTGAGAAAGCAGTTAGCAATTGCATAATTAGATCTCCGCTTTGGTCCACAAAATAGAAATCCTTGAACCTTATCAAGAAGATTTGTATGCTGGGAAACTGTAAACTCCAATTTTTGTAGTATTTGGAACTATTGTTATAATTTGCAAGCATTTTCATGGACATGGGAGAATCAGTTATGAAATGCAAAAAAAAACATGGGAGAATCAGTTATGAAATGCAAAAAGAGCATAATCTCCAAGCTATAATTGATTCCAACCCATCGCATTTCTTTTGTTTTAGAATACTGACTATGGGACATGATTTCTTCCAAAAAAAAAAAAAATTAAGATTGAACTGGATCAGTGAATGTGTAGCCACAAACAAACAATACATTAACTGAACTATCAGGACAAAGGTGACCACGTATGCTGTAGATTTTGAAATTTTATGTATTTCACTTGTTACGTTAAACATCACCAATAATCTCCACAAGAACATCTTCCATCTTTGAAATGACGGTAATGATTAGAATCCTGCAAAACAATTTCTCGTCCAACAATCTTAAAGATAAACTTGATGGTCGTGTGATTCATTTAAAAAAATTTGGTCCCAGCAACTGAATTAGAGACCGATATAATTGCATTCGGTACTGTGGCACATATTGATGCTATATTTAGCTCATTTTCTCACTGTATTTCATTGAAAGTTTATCTTTGTATGCAAAAAATTTAATGTTGATTTCTATTGAGCTAAAACAACAGGTTATAGCTTGTAAACAGAGGAGGAACGAAATAGTTGATCAACAAACTGAATGGAAAGATTGTGCTCTCAGAAGTAACGATGAAGCTCTTACAAAAGACAACTCAGGAAAGAACCAGGGACGAGTTGATGATAACAACCAGATGGGCAAAGCACAGAAAATCACGACACAGCGAAACTTTCGACGATGAGTAACAATTAGCTTTCTTCCTGAATTTTTATTTTTATTTAACGCATTTGTATTAACATCTTGCAATTTTTAAATGATGCAGATTTTTCCAAATACAATATCGACGACGACATGTGAAATTTGATATCCTCGACGCAAATCATGAAACAATTTCGACTATGTTTGGGATTTGCATAATTGCAACAAAATTGAATTTTATTTACAAAAGTTACATAAGAAGGGAATTAATTATACTCATTTCATATTTGAAAATGGATTTGTAAAAAATCATGGAATTGGGCTAACTTATACATTTTATTTTATTTAAATCTTTTTCATTGGTGTTTAATTTTTGCATAAAAAAACCAAGTAGAAATTGATCACTTTTGCTTGGATATATTTTTGTTTTGTGAATGCCAAGTTTTTGCAGGTTTGCGTTAATCAGATGAACATTCAAGGAGTCTAATTTGTCGACAGTTGGACTTCCAACAGATCAATTTTATGAGGAATCATCTGAATAAGTCCATATTCATTACAACCAGTCTTTTCTTCCCTTTGTAAAATTGTAAATTCCAATGAGTCCTCAATGCAAGCCAAAATCCCTTTTTCCCAACAAGTTTCAATCATGCAGTCAAATCTACTTCTTTTCATGCATTTCCTTTCATCCATTCTTAACTCATCAATAAAAGCCAAGAATTTTACTTACAAACTTCTTGCCATTTTCCATTTCCATTTCCTTTTTCCTACCATTTTCATCTTCCACCAATAAAACCCTGCTTCTACATATCGTTGAGTCAAAGTCCTAGAGTCTAATTATCTTTGTAAAAACACCTAGAGGCTTGCATGCCTTAATGGAAAGTACTCTTGCCAATGAACAATGGGAGTACATTAATATCCCTTGTTCGTTGGATCCCCTAGGTGACTCGACCACAACAAACTTATTCGTACCTACAAAGATGTGTTAGGCATCTTGACTCCCATTGGAATCAATGGTGGGAGCTCTCGTGTTGGCTAGTGGCATTCATTAATGGCCACTAAGCCAACAACTTCTTGCTATGTTCGACACCAACACATTTAATCACATAGTAATATTTGTGCCATCAACCGTTGAAGACTTGAAGACCCATATTTTGTAGCAGATGAAGCAGATTTCCTTCATTCTTTTTCAGTTTGTCATGACTTGAGGACAAGTCAATAAATAAGGTTGCGGGGGGGATGTAACTTCTATATTTTGTATACCTTCCAAGCCTTATACATTTTCAGCCATATTCAGCAGACTCATCAGATTCATTAGACTATCCAGCAGAAGATCCAGCAGTAGATACGACAATACAGATCCATCTTTCATCCACAACTTGCAGAAGAAGCTTCAGATCAGAATTGTAGCAGCTGAACATGCATGATTCATCCACTTTTGTAGGTAAGTAAGGTATGATGTTTTCTAACCTTTAATCTTGAAATTATTTTTAGATGCTAAAATGATGATATTTGGAAAATATTCCACTATTTCACTATTCCCTTTCTCATTAAAAATTGCCAAAAACCATCAGTTGGGGGTTGGGGGTTGGGGGGGGGGGGGATTTCACACTTCATTTTTTCTCTCATTCATATTACATCTTAACCCACATAGTCTTCCCACAATAAAAACTACTACAAAATGATGAGCATATTAAATGACTTCTTAAAAATGATGAGCATATTAAATGACTTCTTAAAATGATTGATCTCAACAAAGTAAATAATGATTGTAAACACAAGAACCAATCATTAAAAAGAGATCTCAACAAAGTAAATAATGATTGTAACACAAGAACCAATCATTCAAAGATGTAAATGCTTTGCAAAAATAAAAAGTTTTCAAAAGATGTGCAAAGTTAAAAGGAAGTACATCATTGAAAGATGGTTGTTACACAAGAACCAAACATCTTGTAATTCAGTGCAAAGTTAAAAGGAATTCCATGATTGAAAGATGGTTGTTACACAAGAACCAAACATCTTGTAAAAGGAAGCTCATCTAAGAATCAAATCAAATAAGTCATTGTAGTAGCTTGCATGAGGACATGCAAGAGCTTCAGTTGGGGAGTATGTTTGGGCTTCAAAATGTCATACAAATATCACTCATTACCATACATTTTTCACCTATGCTTCCATTATATCACTCATTATTCACCACCATGTCACTTCATTTTCCCTATTTTTCACCATTAATGGGTCTCATTTATATCTTCCAAATATTATTTATTTTTAAGCATTTTTAAGAGAAATTCTTGATTAAATATTAGAAAATAATATATTTTACTTCATATATGGAAAGTGGGTTGTTTTTGTGACATGTGTAGGTGCCAAGGAAGCTTCCAAGACACCTTTATGTGGCCTTGAATGATCAAATTCGAATTTGATAAGATAAACCTCATGGATAATATCATGATCTCATGGAGAAGATCAAGGACAAAAGGGGGTTATGTGTCTAGATGGTTGAGAGATGTATGGAACTAAAGAGAGATTAGTGGATCATCATTATGAGTTTGTTACTCATCCCATTGTATAAATAGGAGTACAATCTCCTCCATTTGTAAGTTTTTGTAATCTTAGAATTTTGGAGTATGTAATCTTAGAAGCTTAGAGTCGTAATCTTAGAGTTGATTTGTAATGGAGATTTTGAAATAAAGAATCATACTTTGATTTTGCCTCTACATCTGAGTCTCCTTTGAAGTGGTGTGCTTGTGGAGTTATGGAGGGCCCCCATGGCCTCACTTGCATACTTATTTTAGGTATAATTTAATTTATGTTTTTATTTCATTTTAGCTTTCAAGTTTTTCTTAAATGTTCTAATATTGGAAGAGTCTTATTTGAAAGTGTTTTTGTAAGAGAACCGTAAGATCTCAAACAATTATTAGATTTAGGTTTGTTTCATTTCAGCTTTCAAGTTTTTTTTAAATGTTCTAATATTGGAGGAGATCCTAAAATTCAGGTGTTCTTGTAAGAGAACATTAGGATCTTGACAATTGTTAGATCTAGGTTTGATTAGTTGTTGAAAGAGATCTTGATGAATATGTTCTTGTAAGGGAACTTTAAGATCTTGGAAAAAATAGGAATCTTTCTAGATCTATATATTTTAGATAAGAAATCCGAAGTTTACCTTCCCGGGTTGACATTAAATTGAACTCTGATTGAAATCATCAATTGGAACCAAACAGTCCTCGTATAGACCAGGAGCAACCTCTCTCGCAAGCAAAATAAGTAAGGATCCCTCATCTACCCAAGAGACTATCGCCACATTAAACAAGTACCTTGAGCACATAAAATAAGTGCCTTGAGAACATTTAAATAAGTGCATTTAGCACATGAATAAAGGGTAAAGGATTGAGAAAGGCTTCCTGCGCAGAGAGGCGATACGATGACTCCGTTGGGGTATTGACCAGGCTCGCCGGAAGCAGAGCAACGTCTGTGACTCCTAGGCAGTGACTCCACCGGGACCATCAGGTTCACTTGCAATGGAGCAACACAACGAAGAAAAAATTAAATATACTGGATCTTGGAAATCCCTGAGGTTACTCCAAACATTTCTGTCTGGTCTTCAAGAGTTAAAAACACGGTGAACCAGAACCCAAGGGCAGGCAGATGGAAGAAGAAAATGCACAAGGCTCAGAGACGAAGGTAGTGGGACCCACAGGGTGGAAGGAACAGCACGCTAAAACCACCCGCCCCCGTTAAAATGAAGCACTCGCAGAGATTCTGGACCCTACCAGTGAATCTCCATTTTTTGTAGCCGCTACAACACCCTCCAAAATTTCACCCTTTTAAATTTTGGAGCCCCTAATGCATTGAAATCTGGATTCAAGACTGAAGTTTGATCTTTTAAAAGCCTTAGGTCGCTAAGTTGCAGAATAGTTCATTTTCTCTAATAAGCGACCTAGCGACCTTGCGACCTATCAGGTCGCAAAGTCACGGAGTCGCATATCGCATTCAAAATTAAAAAATTGCAACCCTGCAACCTCGCGACACTGCAACCCCTAGGTCGCAAGGTCGCAGGGTCGCGGGGTCACACATATCGCCAATGCGGCTTCGTTGCGACCTTGCAACCTCATTTATTTCCCACACACGTGACCTCTTTATATATAGAGGGGTCGCATAGGTCACATTTCACCTACGCGACGGAGAACAAAAAATGCTTCTGACAAGCCAACTGGAGTGCGATTTTCTCAAGTAAATTTCCTGATCCTCCTGCTCTTTCCTTCTTTTCTATTTGTTGCCCTCTGCCCCCTCATTTAAGCCTATTAAAACCACAGGCTACCCTCTATTGAGACCCACTTGGTATAACTTACACTCCCCTCTTAGTTTCCTAACTCTATCAGTCTCATCCAGAAACCTGTAGGTGAAGCTAACCAGCCTCCCCTTTGTACGTCTCTTCCTCAATGTCTGCTTACCTTTAATGTGTTACTTTTCCTCCATTTTCCCTCTATCGCTTTAATTAAAAGAAGGATAAAGGACCGTGTCACCGTGGAGAATTTTCCTTCTAGCCCTAGTACGGCCTGCAACCCTGCGACCTTGCGACCCCCGCGACCTTGCGACCTCGATCCCCGGTCGCTAAGTCGCCAAGTCACGTATTGCTTAATAATTGAAGTGTCGCGACCTTGCGACTTAGCGACCCAGTCGCAAGTCACTAAGTCGCAAGGTCACTTCTTCATGAGAATTTAAACCAGTGTGACTCAGCTACCTCGCGACCTAGTCGCAAGGTTGTTTTTCTTATAGGTTTTAAACTGATGTGACTCAGCAACTCAGCGGCCCAGGGAAGAGGTCGCTAGGTCATAGTTTCACCCATTTTCTTGACCTTAGTTGGGCAGAGGTAAAAGCATTTTAAGAATTTATTAACATGGGATCTGTCTTATCATGGGATTGTTTTATGAACATGCTAAGGAACCTCGAAGAAGAACTAGAGTGCATTTCCATCTCTTCAGCCTCAAGTGATATGGGGCCTCCGTCAGTTCGCAGAAAAAACAAGAGTCCAGAGATAGAAATCTTAGAAGATGAAATACCTATGTCTCCTCCCCCTATCTATGGAGATACCGCATGTATATTCAGCCAAGGAGAGAGCATGAACTAGTATCAAGTGTACCAATAATTCGTAAAACCTGAATTTCTAGAAGACCTCCCAGACCAGCAGGTATATATACAAGTTAAGAGATAAAAGCTTCACTATGCAGGGACCCACCCACCTATATTCCCATGCGCTGATATTATCGAATGGATCTTACAAAGGGTCAACCCTAGGTTTTGGGTGATTCGAGATCATGAGGGGAAAGAATTTGCTAATTTAAAGGACCAGGATGCGGAATTCTATTATGCACTTCCAACCCGAGAACAGACATTCACGGAGGAATGGGCCACTACTCATGCAATTCCCATATCTTAAACCTTGAGAGGATGGTGGGAAGAACCAGAAAATTTCAAGGTCAAGAAGGACCAGGAGTATCAGGTAGCAGGCCTCAGGAAGGTCTATAAGCTCGTAGCAGCTATGTTGTGCAGGATGTATGGTCGTCCCGATGCCACCACTTTCAGTGGCTCTTGGGTATCTCTTATGTAATTTGTTACCGTACATGGCACCTGCTTCAATTGGGCCAGCTTATTGATAGCAGCCCTCAAAACAAACATATCTGCAGCACTAGCGCCCGAGGAGGGGTACTCATCGGAATTCTATATGGCCTCCTATGTATTGGATGCAATTTTTTCCAGGTGCCATTTTGAGGGATGGGCTCAAAACTAGGATTAGGAGCGTGCCCGCCCAATTCACAAGGAGTTGTAGGTATTCTGGGACTCCAAATATAAGCAGGATATAGAGCCGATCTCACACAGTTTCATCCCTGCACTCTACGGAAAACTGTTTGGTAAGGATACCCCATGCATGTCCTGGCGGGCCATGGAAACAATAACCAAAGTGGCACATTGGTTTCATTTTTTATAAGGCACCTTCATCCGAGTCTTCGGTTCACTCAAGGCTCCCCATGCACTACCCCAATTCGTCACTAATAGACTGCTACTTCAGGAAACATGTTTTCAGATGACATCTGGCTTTTCGAAGGTTCTTAATAAAGGTAAGAATAAGCCATGGCCCACACTGCCGCTCAAAATATGCGCCTGTATAGTCAAGGATTTCAGAGAAGTAGAGGCGGAAGCTAAAAAAATCATAGGATTATGTCTGCCGCCTTTGGATCACCGGACGTACGATCCTGAGAGGATAGTCCCTACCCATTGCAAACGGGCCAAATTTAAATGGAGCTACCAACATAATGAATGCCCAGCTAAATATGGGTAAGTAACTAGTACAATAAGGATAGGGAGATTGCTCCAGAGGAATTTACTAATCAGGAGGATCAAGATGATCAAACATTGTAAGATAGAATCCACGAACTAGGAGGAGCCTCGTCTTCCCAGGCCAAGAAGCCCTGAACCAACATAGGCCATAACTCTTCCGCCCAATGAAAAGAAAAGGAAGTAAAAGCTCAACGAGAAGCTGAGGAGAGAGAAAAAGAGGAGGAGGATAAATGCAAGAAACACCTAAAGCCAGAGCAAAGAAATAAGTAGGCGGAAGATGCCCACAAAATAAAGGAAGAAGAGGAAGCGAAAGCAGAAGCTGAGTGGCAACTTAAGATAGAACTAGATAAGGTGGAAGCTAAACGCAAAAGAAAAGAAGAAGAGGAAACAAAATCAGAGGCTGAGCGTCAGCTTAAAATATAACTAGATAAGGTGGAAGCTGAATGCAAACAAAAGGAAGAACAAGATAGAGCAGAGGCGGAGTGGTAGCTGGAAGAAGAAGCAAAGCAAAAGAGAAGGGAGGAAGAGAATCAAACGGAGTTTCTAGCCATCGAAGTTCCTGCAACCAATACATGTTTTGTGCTCTCGGAACTAGGTACCTTTGAGGAACAGGAGGAATAAGTGTTTAATTTGACAAGACTCGCCTATGACCAATTCACATACAAAATCAGGCAGGAAAAGAGGAGATGCTTAGCACGGAATCCTGCCGCACCCTTCACAGCCACAACAGAAAAGGATATAGTCCTGGACACCAGGACCAATCTAGTAATGATAGCATCAGCTGGAACTTCTTTCGCCGCAGCCACGGAAGAAAACGTGAGCAGGATGAGTATGGAAATTCTATCCCTACAGAATAAACTACAAGACTCCGAACAAAGGACAGCTAGATCAGAGCAAGAAAAAAGGGCACTAGAGGAAGAAGTCCAACAACTTCAAAATAGGGATACCCTTATGAATGAAGTACCACTCACCGTTCAAAGAGAGTTGGTGACACTGGAAGCCACCATGAGGCAAGTATACGAGGAAATGTTTACAATAAAGCAAATGGTTGCACCTCTGCTGAGAGCTCAAGCAGAAACCAATAAGAGGAACGAGCAACTGAAAGAAGCCCCCACAGCCTTGGATAGAATGCTAGAATGCGAAAACAGGTATCCGCAGGCTCTAGATACTTTACCCAAAAAAGATTGGATTCACACTTAGAACGACAAAGTCCAAATACACATGAAGGTGCAATCCAAGGAGAATTTATTCAAAGACCTAGAGAAGGTAATGACTGCCTATGAACATTTGATCAGCGGCATTGACTCAATGGCTGAACTACACCACATTCATTCTCTAGGTACACTGGGCGAAGAAAAATACATGGGAACAGGTGAACCAAGACATTCAGGCATTTTTGCAACCTATTAGAGAAGTTGCTGCTACTCCTGATCTTCCGGCATCACAGGAGAACTTGGTTAAATTCATCGTGACACCAGTCTGGATTTATACCAAGCTGGATTCCTTATCTAACTAGGTCACGATCAAAAGAGAAACTATGATCCCAAATGCCTTAGAATTCCTGCACAGGTTAAGGGAAGATACTCCTCTCATCTCCCCAGTTGTTGCAGAGTATCGAGCATGGCAAATTTTCCTTAAAGAGAAACAAGTAGATGTTCCCGACCTCGCAATCACTCACATGCTCCCATGGTCAGATCGTAAGTCACAGCCTACAGGAGGGGTCGCAGGTCACATCAACCATGATCAGGTCATAGGTCGCAGCCAAGCACAGGGTCGCAGGTCGTAAAAGCATGCCAATGGTCGGGAAGGCGAAAAGTCAAGGGACCCAAGGGTCAATTTTGTCCTATATATACTCCCTTTGGGGACTTGTAAAGGATTTTTTTTTGGACTCCAAAGGAGATAGGAGAGTTGTAAAGCATTGAATAGACATTTTTGAATGAATACAAGCATTTGTCTTAAATCCACTTTTGGATCTGATGAGAATCGATGTGTTAATACTGGAATATTTTCTCTTATATGTCTGATATCTTTTGATTAATTGATCTGTGTTTTCTGTTTGTACTCTTCATGCATTTCAGCTCACTGAATGTGTTAATGATGGTATGTTGTTTACCTAGGAGATGTGTGTAACTTCATTATGGACATCTATCTTATTCTTGAAAACGCTTAAGTAAGTATAGGATGTTATTTCTAGGTAGAACTATTTCTTCTATGGTTCGAGCAACTTTTATAAACACGACCCTAATGATATGCTACTAATAGCATCTCCTTCAGCGGCGGGTTTTTATTCATCTTGCTATTATAGTGTTTTATGCTCATTGAAAATCATTGATATTTTTCCTTATATCATCCGATAAGTGTATGTCTATAACTCTGCAGGGCTCATTTGTGTCCAAGAGAAGGAGTATTCAGCGGTAGCCGGACCCACACCCTGGACGAGATCCCTATCACAAACGATTCAGAGTCTAATCGAGACTTTTTACCGAGGAGATCCCTTACTATTGGCCAGACAATTTTTCCCGTCAACAGGTCCCTAACCCACGAGCCTAGCCCTATGAAACTCAAATCAGTTGAATTAAATCAATCTGCTTATTTCATAAAATAATAACTTCATACATCTCTGAAAGTTTGATCATTGAATAAAACAAAAATCTCAATAGCTCACAACAATAGTTCTGAATGGAATCGACTTACTGGCTATAATAGACTAACTCTTCCTAGCTCTAGCTCTGATCTATTTATTCTACAGGGAAACTACCAACAGCTCCCTAGAAAATGGTGATTGAGTCTCCCTGACTCCCAGTAAACAAGGATTCAGTGCACTCGTCTTTGAGTTGTTTGGCTGCCGTTCGAATTCGAATTACTGGAGATAATCCTTGGGGATCCTTTGGCTACTTTTGGAATTAAAATTACTGGAGAGAATCTTTGGGATCCTTTGGTTGCCTTTGAGGGTAGACAATTCTCCTATAATTCCTCTTTGATGACCCCTCCGAGTCTTTATGATAAAATCCCTATAAAAATGATTAATAATTCCTGATTTTCTACACTCAACCTTATATTAGTCACTCAGAGTATGTTAGCCTAAATCACCACCTATACTAGCATCATATAACCAAATAATAATAATAAATGAAAGAAAAAGAGATCTAAGAAGGAAAAAGGTGACTCTTAACCCTCCAAATATGTCTAATGATGGAGCTCATCATCACCCCCCTATTGAATGGTTGCTCATCCTCTGAGCAACTAATCCCCCTCCTCCATTTGCTTCAAGGCTTTGATAGCCCCCTTGATTTCCTAAGGAAGAAGTGTGGGAGTTGCCCCAAGGGGGTAAAAGCCATTATTATTTTTTGCATTCTCCCATTCTCTATCTTGTGCATCTGTGTCCTCTTCATCAGTCAGCCCCAGCAGCAAAGGTGGGTTGAGCTTTAGTCCCAACCACTGGATCTTTTTGGCCTACGTGGCCTTCTTATATAATGGTGCCCTTTCCAATGCACCCCTTAGTCTTTCTGGAGGATAGTACTTCCTGTTCTTGAGGCTGTGAGGGAGGTTGTGCCATCTCCTCTAGCTGGCCATAATGCACTCATCTTCTATCCACCTAGAGACATCATCAAAGTGTCCTATCACCTGGTTTTGAGTCTAAAGGTAGCTTTCAACCAGTGCAAGGTCCCTTTCAATATCTTGATGGTTAAGGATGACTCCTCTTGTGCAGAACAATTCTGGTCTGATATATAAGGGTTCTCTATTTATTCTTCCCATGACCTTCCATATCTCTTTTTCTCTAGTGTCTTCATTCACCATCCAAGATGCTAGAGCCATTAACTACGTATCCCCCATTGTAGTATTGGGGTCCCAAATATCCATATTTGGGACCCCAATACTACAATGGGGGATATGTAAACTCTACCATCTTTTCCTGATCAGGCATGTTAGCTTGCTTGTATAAATTCATGAATTACCTACAATCTTGGAAAGGTAGTGATCCATGGGAGGCTAGAGTTTTTATTTGAAATAGAATCCATTGTTCTTTGAGGTACACAGAATATGAGTCAGAGGGGAATCTGTGTTGAAGGGATTCTATGCATAAGTCCACCATGGTGGCTACTTGCTCCTCTTTTTGTTGCAATTTCTCCTCCAGTGCTACATTCTCTTCCTGTGCCTTCTGCAACTGCTCCTTCATAATTATCTCTTCGATTCTTTCCTTCCCCCTTGGTGATTCTTCAACGATAATCGTGCTTGTGGGAGAAGTTTCTAGTTCTCTCTAATTCTTGTCAGCTCTGGAATACCTATAGGTCTGCCTTTTTCTCTTTGCGCTCAGACGAGTTATGGTGGCAACTATATTTTTGTATTGAGGGGATGTGGTGTTGTGTTGTGAGTCTGTTTCTCGCCTATTTTCTGCTATCTCTATGAATTCTATGGCCATCTCCTCTGTTTTTCTTTGGCCCTTTGTCTCTTCCTCTTCTTCTTCTGGTTCTTCTTGTTTCTGCTGGTTCTTCCACTTCTTCTTTAAGTGCGGCGTGCTTCCGTCCGTCTCTCTCCCTTTAAAAATTTTCAACCTACTGCTTTAGATGATATGGCATCTCCTTTTATTAGATAACGCAGCTAATTTTGGAGTGCTTATGTAACTCAGCTCAGCTCCAGTTCTGTTGTATACAGTTGTGTTCTTCTCTTGTTAGTTCATGATGGACTGTGTGTTTCCTCCCCTTGTTCTCCTCTACTCCACTTGGTTTAAATTATTTTATTTTTCATGCCTGGGTGGCATGTACTTCCAGTTTTATTCCAGTCATACCTCATGGTGGTGGCCAAGTTAACTGGACACCTTTCTATCCCTTAAACTCTAAGTCTAAAAATTAATTATTTTTGGCTATTATGGATGTGTAGCAAGAGGTGAGAAGCTATACCTGAGTTTACCTGTTGTTTCCAAGGCAGTTGCAGGAGCTAGAGGTTGGAGACAAGCCTTTTAGATGTTGTGTTCTTCACCATATTCCTGTACTCTGAATGAGAAGCTTCCTGAATGAGTTTCTAATCCTTTATTGTTGTTTCTCTCTGCTGTGGATGTCGTGTGGGGTGCTTGAGATGCCATGGGTGGTGTTTTATCTCCTAGAGACAGCCTTGAATTGCAAAATACCAGTGCCTAGGACATCTTAAAATCAGAGGTGAAATGTAGATAACCATAAGGATACCATAAGGATACCTTTGATTAATTATGGAATAAGAGAATAATGGTTTTGGTGGTTCAAGGATGGAGAAGACCTTGGAGTCGATTCATGTGAATTCCCTATACTGTGAGAGGGTTCGGGAGGCTGTGATACTTTATGGCTTTCAAATGGGCCAAGTATAAAACAATGAGAAGAAGCTTTAAAAATATGCAGAGGCATTGAGAAAGAACGGAGAAGGAACCCACAAGATACAGGCTTGAGAAATAGATTATGAGTCATCGGATGTATTGATGTGGATCGGAGCTAAGGGCAGGATGGCGAAAGTGGAAGTGGAGTCAGAAGGATTTATTAACATTGAAAATAGTGAAACAAAGGCCACGGGAGGTCTATTGATGGCATGGCAAGGCGGTGGGACCCAAACTCATATCGCACATCACAAATCGCAAGATTTAGTCACGAGCAAGAGAACGTTAAATGTTAAAAGTTGTGGTGAGTGATATGTGATGGGAAGAAGTAACATGGAAGATGGAGGTGGGGTCCCGCCCGCACATCGCAAATCGCAAGATTTATGTGTGCGCAACAAAGGGTAAATGGTAAAAAGTGATATGTGCAAAGTGTGATGGCCAGACAGAGGTGGGGCTGCCCACACATCGCAAATCGCAAGGTTTATGTGTGAGCAGTGAAGGTTAATTGTTATATTTTTTAAAGTGTGAAGTGCGGGTGTGGGGAAGGTGATGTGGAATAGACAGAGGTGGGGTCTCGCCCGCAGATCACATATCGCAAGATTTACTGGTGCACGGCGAAAGGTAAGATTTAAGACTTGCGGGGAGCGATATACAATGAGCGGGGGGATGAGTGATGTGGCAGATGGATGATGGGTTGCTTACGTCACTGCAGGGGTGCTCTGGGGTACGGCACACCCATCGAGGGTCTACCCTGGCTACTATCGTGAGCCGTATATTTGTGGTTAGCGTACTTCTAGCATAGTCAACTGCGGAGGCACCAACACTGATAACTTGTGGGTTGTTTGTGTCCGCGGGTTTCTGATGATCTAAGATTATTTTTCATTTCTTTAACTCTCACCCGACGATTAGCACAGGAATTAATCCACAATGGGTGATGAATGATGTGGCATGGCTCAAGTGGATGCCGCCCAACCCGCGCTTGAAGAATTAGGCCTTCATCTTACCTGCTCTAGCTCTTCATTTTCTTGAATTTAATGTTGTCTTATCCCTTCAAAAGAACCACAAGCCAACAGGTGGCATTCTTTTTCTCCTGGAGTCTGTTATGCAGGTTTCTTTCTTGTTCTTCTTGGTAGTCCATGAACAACTTTGTTTTTTTTTTAAGGAACTTCTTGATGTTTGTGTGTTTCTTCTCTTGCTACATTGTGCTCAGGAATGGAAGGGTGTGGTGTATGGAGGTGATGGAGGAAGTTATGAAGATGAATGGATTGAATGATGGAATGAATGGTAAGATAGAAGAACGGAAAATAAGATGAATGCTTCCTTGTGTTTTCAGAAACCATTAACAACTTGCAAAAAAACCAAACACAGAAAACACAGAGATGCAGATTTTTTATTTTTTTATTTTTTTTTTTGAAGAAAGTAACCTGCCTCCATGGAGGTTTTCAACCCACAAACCTACCTTGGGCACCTCAGATAGGTTTTCACCCATGGATCTTTATTCTCTTTTTCTCCTTTTTTTATCAAGTGAACTGCCTCCATCGAGGTTTTCAACCCACAGGCTTATTCTTTTTTCCTTTTTCATTTTTTTTAGGAGGTGTGGGAAACTATGGAGTTTCCCATGACATACACCTCTCTTCTTATTGAATTTATGAACTCTACCTTTGACAAAGGCTTCTTGTAAATTTTAAGTCTGTGACCATTGACAAGCAAGGGGATTCCTTCCTCATCTATGGTTCTTATTTGAACTGCGTTATTATCAAAACATTTTTCCACTGTGTAAGGTCCTAACCATATTGTCAACAACCTGCCTTTAAAATATCTAAACCTTGAATCATACAATAGTGCCCGATCTCCTTCTTGGAAGGTCTTTTCTTTGATGTTCTTGTCATGCCATACCTTCTTTTGCAGCTGAACTACCTCTGTGTGAATAAATTCTTGCATTCTGAACTCATCCTATCCATTTAGTTGTAGCAACATATCTTTTTGAGAATTTGATATATCTAGATTTAATTCAGTTTTCATTCTTAAAGCATTGAATTCAAACTCAAGTGAAAGTAGATCTTTCTTACCATAGACTAGTTCATAAGGAGTGAATAATGTTGTTGTCTTCCAAGTAGTGTTGTAGGCCTAAGTAGCTTCTACCAAACTATCTACCCAATATTTTATGTTGCTTCTCACAACCTTGGTGAGGATGCTCTCTAAAGCTTTGTTAGTTACCTCTACTTGGACATTCGCCTGAGGGTGATAGGCAGTAGAATTTCTATGCTTAATCTTGTGCTTCCTCAAAATATTCTCAATGAGGTGAGAGGTGAATTGTGTTCCCTGGTCAGTGACTATTTCTCTGGGGTTTCCAAATTTGTAAAACACATTCTCCCTCAAAAATTCTGCTACTTTCTCCTCGGTTTCTACCTTCACTTATTTTTCTTCAACCCACTTTGTCAGGTAATCAGTGTATAATATGATATACTTCTTTTGTCCGGATGGTGGATCAATAGGTCCAAAAAATTCCATGCCCCATTTATCAAATGGCTCAAGAGCCACCTGAGGATGTAAAGGAATTTCATCCCTTTGTGTGGGTTTCCCCATCCTTTGGAACTGCTTACATCTGTTGATGTATCTTCTGGAATCTTGGTGAAGGGTAGTCCAATAGTATCCTGCCTGCAAAAAATTTTAAGAAGTTCTCTTTGCAGAAAAGTGGCCTCCACATGGGTTGTCATGACATTCAGAGAGGATATCAAAAACTTGTTCCTCCCTCACACATCTCCTTAGGATTTTAGCAAGTCCTAGCTTGAAAATATTTCTCCCAATCCATGTGAAAGGGGCGCTTTTTCTGATGATTCTGCTCATCTCCCTGAATTAAATATTAGGAAAGAGTTTTCCAGCAACCAAATAGTTGGCTATATCAGCAAACCATGGTGAGAGTGTTGATATGGTAAAAAGGTGTTCATCTGGTAGCTGTTCATCCACCATTCCTTCTTCACCTGCATGGAGAACTAACTTGGACAAAAAATCTGCAACAACATTTTCCTTTCCAGTTTTATCAACAATAGTCAAATCAAATTGCTGCAAAAGTAACAACCATCTAATTATCCTAGCATTTACATCTTGTTTGTTCATTAAATACTTGATGGTCGCATGGTCATTGTGGAAAAAGGTATGATATCTAGTCACATAATGCCTCAATTTTTTCAATGCATGGACAATGGCTAACATCTCCTTCTCAGTAACAGTATAATTCCGCTCAGCCTTTGACAAATTCTTGTTGATGAAATAAATGGCATAAGGTATTTTTTCCTCTAATTGTCCTAATGTTTCCCATACATCTTTTTCAGATGCATCAGTATGGATGTGGAAAGGAGGAGTCCAATTTGGACCTCAGAGGATGGGGGAAGTAATCAATTGTTTCTTAATGAGCTCCAAATACTCTTGACAAGGTCCATACCAAATAAACTCAGAATCCTTGGCCAATAACCAAAATAATGGCGAAGCCATCTTGCTGAAATCTTTGATGAACCTTCTATAGTAACCAACTAAGCCTATGAAACTCTTGACATATTTATGCTTTTGAGGAGCAGGTATCCTTTTGATGATAGTGATTTTGTTTGGGTCTACCTGTATTCCAGCTTGGGATATGGAGTGTTCGAATAAAACCTCTGATTTCTATAGGAATTCACACTTTTTTGGGCTCAAGGAGAGATGCATCTCAATGCGCCTCCTTAGTACTTTACCCAAATTGGAGAGAGCTTCCTAAAATTCATCCCCATATGGTGTGAAATCATCCATGTAAATTTCGACAGATTCATGGACTAACTTAGAAAAGATGCTCAGGACAGCTCTTTGGAAGGTAATAAGGGAATTTCACAACCCAAAGGGTAGGACTCTATAAGAAAAGGTACCCCAAGGGCAAGTTAAAGTAGTCTTATCCTGGTCTTCAGGGCTGATTTGAATCTGATTGTACCCACTGAACCCATGTAAGAAGGAAAAGAACTTCTTCCCCGCAAGGCCATCCAGGACTTGGTCTATAAAAGGAAAAGGGAAATGGTCTTTCTTGGTGGCTTTGTTAAGTTCTCGATAGTCAACACAAATTTTTTGAGATTGCAACAAGATGATGAGCTTAGTGGAAAGGAGTCGCCTACACTAAGTGGGCCCGCAGGCTATTTTTGGCGCAAAGTCTATTTTTAGACTATGTCTATTTTTAGACATATGGATCATGTTCTATGAGTTGCAGGATGCTATTTGTGGATGGTTGGTTAAGTCGGAAAAAATAGATGGACTTCTATTTTTAGACATATTGGGCGGAATCTATTTTTAGATTGCCAGTCTAAAAATAGATATGTCGAATATTATTAGCTCTTAATAATATTTGGACTCTAAACATTATCTTATTCTCTTGGAGCACTTCAGTTAAGTGCACAGATGTGGCACAGGAGCTGACAGAAGGAATTACGCTATTCCCGAGGGTTATGTGGAGCTATTGCATGAAGACTTCAGTTAGAACTCATGTGACAGAGTTTGGTGGAGTTGATTGAGGAAGTTAGTGGAGTTGTATTCAGTTTAACTAATCTAAACATAGTTGAGCTATTTGTATTCAGTTTAACTAATTGATACAATTAGTGAGAGTGGTGTGAATTAATTATTATTTCATTCACTAATTATAAACTCATTAATCAACTAAAGAATACATCAGCTTAACTTTAGTGTATGGATTAGCTTTAAGACACTGCTATAGATAGGGTGAAAGAGCGGTGTTAACTATCACAGACTATATCAAGTGTTATTTGCAACACAGAGATAGGTGGAGAAGCCCATGAGGATTGCGTAGTACAAGCCAGGTGGTTTATCTATTTAATGAAGCCATCCCATAGCATTGAAAACGCAATAGAGGCTGGCTATCAAGTGGCAAAATATTGGAGCATGTGTTTTGCTAGATCTAGCTTGATAGTGTGTAGCAATTGAGGTTGTGCATGAGAGCTTGTGAGGAGATTTTGTACTATGATTGTTACATGATCTCCATGACATATAATATACAGATAGTTGGGGTTTTCAGCTTTAAGCTTTCCCATTAAATACGGTGTTCATATGTGTGATTGTTCATGGTTTTAATGTATGCATGCAATTGATTTTATTTCCGCATGTGATGATCAATGGTAGAAGAGATTCTGTATTATGCATGAAGCTAAAATAGTGTGTGATCAGAAGAATCTCAGTGAATAATATATCAGTTATTCAAATTTCTACAAAATTCTCCACTTCCCATTCTTATATGGGACTAGGACAAGAGGGGATACCCACTCACTGTCGGATATAGGATATATGAACCCTGCATCCATTAGTTTTTGCAACTCTTCTTTGACTATGTCCTTCAGAGTCGGGTTCATCCTTCTTTGGGGTTGTCTCACAGGCTTGCATCCTTCTTTGATGTAAATGTGATGTCTGCATACTGAAGGATGCACCCCTTTCATGTCCTTGTAATCCCAAGCAAATGCTTCAAGATTTTCTTTCAAAAGCTTGCAGAGTTGTTTCTCTTCTTCATTCGAGAGGTTTGGGTTGATTTTCAGAGATCTCGATGAGCCAAACTCAATAGCCTTGGTGGTTTCATAGGTTGTCTCAACTGAGTGCACTTTCATCCAAGGTTGGCTTTCAGACTCTTTGACTAAGGTTTCAAGAGGAGAGTTAGAGGAGGAATCGTTTTGAATGGTATGGTCGATGAGTTCATCTTCATCAAGATGCCCCCCTCTAAGAATAGCATCTATGGTACACATAGGGGCAGTGTTATATAACTCATCTTCTTCATCCTCCAACCATATAGGGAGATCATTATCAATGGAAGGCTGGGCTGGAGGATATAACACTAGTTTTTTAGACAAAGGCCCATTTTTGATAGTCATGTTTCCGACCGACGACTAATATAAGCATCTGTAATACTTAACCAAGGTCTCCCTAAGATGAGAGGATAACCATTAAACTTGGTTTTTGGTTGCAGGACCAATAAATGTGTAGGATACTCCCAAGAGTCAATGGTAACCATAACATCCTCAACAATTCCTTTCGGAGTTATTGTGGACCAATCTGCAAGTTGCAGAACTGTTGTGGTTTTCCTCAAATTCCCTTGGAGATTAAGTTTCAACATAGTTTCCTTGGTCATGATATTTATGGCAGACCCTAGATAAATCATAGTGTTGGGGACTATGATACCATCTATATGCACATCAACAACTGCACTACCAGGGTCCAGGTATTTTGGAAATATCACCCTCCCCAACATCAGGTCAGACAGTTGTCCTACCACATTGATGGTGGGGGTATCTCTCTTCCTTCTCCCAAGTTTCTTCAAGCACTTTTCTTTGATGAGCCTATTGTAGATAGGGACATCCTTCATGGACTGGAGAAGTGGTATCTTTACACACAAATTTTCCAATTATCCCTGGAGTTCAGTCTCCTCTAGGGTGTGCTGACAAGGGTGGATCAAGCGCTCGGGGAAAGGAGGTTGTTGGATCTGAGTGTTATCTTATTCCTTTTCCTCCTCAACCTCTACAGGTGGAGATGGGGGATGGTTGTCTCGGAGTACTCTTCCCGACCTAAGATTAACCTCCTGTATCTCTAGAGTATAAGCTAAATGGGATGTTTCTCCATTAGGAGCTTGTTATGCCTATCTATTGTTCAGGTTTGGATTGGGTTGTGCAGGTATAGGTAAGCCTAGGTGGAGCAGCATAAGTAAGCCGAGGTTGAGGTTTGGGTGGAGGCATTAGAGCAAGTAGTGGATTTTGTTGAGGCCTCCACCCTTGGGATAGATTGTTCCACTAAGGTTGTTGCGAAACATACTAATGGAATGCTTGGTTCACTGGTTGAGCATGATATGAAGGGTTGGAATGCCAAGTAGGATGTGTATACCAGGATGGAGGAGTGGGGGTGTACTAAGGTTACATGGGTGCACTCTGATTGTTGTAATAGTAAGAGTAAGGTGCACCTTGCATACTGTTATCACTCATAATTTTGTGAGTCATTACTTGACATGTTCATACAGTTCACTCCTTCAAAAGGGTAAGGTATCCTTAAACCATTTTCAATTTGGCATAGGAAATTTCATTTATTCATACTTAACCTATCTTAAGTTTCAAGACCACCCTCATTTCATCTCAAAACCATCTCCATATAGGTCACATCATGTTCCATCAGTCATCATTTGCTAACATATTTGATTTCCCAAGCTTACAACTCCGAAAAAGATCATTTTATCCAAGAATCCCTACTTTCTTAGTGAATTCAGTGTAAAATAGGCAGAAAACGATACGAAATTGTTGCTAGTTTCGTAGTGAATATGAAGCATTTCTCTGTTTTCTAACTTTGAGCAGTCAACTTCAAGAGAAGTTTCTGGGAAAAAAAGAAGTATTTTAAGAAAATGAGAGATTTTATTTTCAATCACATATCGAATAACAATAACCTCTTTCACTTTTCTCAAAGGTGCTACAAATTGGGAGATACAGGGATGTCTTTCAGCCTTATTTTCAGAAAACTAATTTTTCCTGTTTTACATATGTTTTTCAAATGCATGTTCTGGACAACTGGAGATGGTTTTCAAAACACAAAGAGATTTTTTTCTTCATAACATTCTTATTGATAAAAACCTCCTCCGGTTTTGAAAAATACATCATGGATTCGGAGATATAAGCTCTGTTCTAAGACCTATTTTTCAAAAAAAATAGGAAAAATCTGCAAAGTGGTTTTAAATATGAAAGGTGAGATGGATTGTGTTCCTCATTAGTTTTATGAGGTCCATAACATGCAGAGGGGTTCATTTCATGTTGAATACCAAGTCAAATATCTCCAAGAATAGCTAGAAAAAATCCATGAGGAGCTGGAGAAGAAAGGCCTAAAAATGACAGTAGTTGAGGAGCCAATAGCTCAACTCATCATCAATGAGGAAGAAACACCTCAAGACTCGTAATTTGAGCTGGTTTGTGATTTTAAAGGTTAATGGCATATTGGAAACAAGGTTTTTACAGTTGGAAGACACATTTTTTAAGCTAGACAAAAATCTGGAAATTTCACTGTTTTCAGCAGTTTCGTAGCATTCCTAGGCTTGAAGACCAGGAAAACGCTACGAAACTATTGTAGATTTATTTTTGCTTTTTGAACCATTTTCAAAAGCTTCTAAAGGCTGAAAATGATATGGTATAGGTTTCTAAGGATGATGAAGACAATACCAAAGGAAAGAGACATAAATATTGATGAAAAAAGGCATTTTTGTAACGCTACAAAACTATCATACTTTCGTAGCGTACAGTTTTGAAGCTTTATGAGCATGTTTTTGTGTAGTTATGGATAGGTGGATACTTTTCAAGGTTCAAGGGACCTCTCCAGCATTCATCCAAGACTTGAAGACCAGGAGATAAAGACAACTCATCAACCAAATCATGTGTTGAAGATAAGGACCAGTTTTCCTAAAAAGCAGGGTTTGTTTCCAGATTTAGAGGAGGGAAATTAAGATGTCATGTAGTGATGAGTCCCATCACACTCTATTTGAACATGTGAAAGAATAATTGTCAATTGTGTAACCGATATTAGGAGATAAGGTATTTGATTTAATAATGAACAGTTTGAGTCATATTAGGAAAAGGATTGTCAAATAGAATAGTTGTCAATTTCTCATTAATGTAGATGTTTTATTGTTATGCAAGGTGTCAGTAGCAAAAGTTCGATGAATCTAGCCATGAGGCAGATCATCTCATCATGTAACAAGTCTATTAAAGGGCAGATATTCGAATTTGTATGGGTTGGAGACTTTTTGGCAAAGCTGCAGCGTTATGTAATTGACTGTTTTCAGTAATACATAGACTTGTTTCTTGACCAACCTGAGATTTTGATTGATTTTTTAGTGTTTATCTTATCTATATTTTCTATGTGTACCATTTTTAGTGGTTTTCATCTTTAATACTCAGGATTTATTCATGTAATACTCTGACTTCCTTTGTAGATGAATTGACTGTGTTATTTCATGTTTCATGTGTGCTTACCTTTGCTAAAAAATCTTACCTGCCTCAGCTTCCATGTCAAGTGAACTATCTACTGAATTATTGCTTTTTTGACTCCATAAGCCCAATTTTTTCAAACCAATGTTCTTTTCGACCAACACTTATCACAAACAAGTCATTTTCCAAGTAGATTTAGCCATCTAGTTTATCATTATCAAATATCATTAACCCTTTTTGAGAGAGCCCTCTCAGACTGAAGAGGCTAAGCTTCAGTCACAAGTTGGTTTGAAACAGTTACATAAAGTTGTCTGGTTAGCAACCAATCAGGTGCAATTTTTTCATAACACATACCTTGTTGATATGGCCGAGGGCCTTGAGGCCTTCTCTGGTTGATGAAATAGAGTTGCTTTGGCATTGTTTCCCCACCTTGATATATAGCTTTAAGTCCAAGTAAGGAGGAAAACTTGTCTATGGCATGATGCTCTTCACAAACTAAGCAAACCTATATGACATTCAGTGGAAATTCATTTCTTGGGTGCTTCCTAGTACATCTAGGACAAAATATGGCAAGGTCTCTCTGTGTTTCCTCTTGCTTCCTTTTGACGTGGATTGTTTCCATTTGCAAAGCAAAGGTGTGTAGCATGTCACTCTTGAATTCCTATAGAATGTTTCCATTCTCATGTTTTAAGAAGGTGGAAGAGGAAGGGGTATTGGATGTACTTTGGCTAACTCTGTCCTTCTTCCTAAATTCCCTAGAATGGTTCCGAAAGACATTTTTTATTGTTTCCTAGGGTTTTTTGTCGATGTCTCCTCCTGAAAACATATTCAAGGTTTCTATCATCTCTTCGCTGATCCCTCTAAGAAGTACAAGTTTAAGTGAGTCAGGATCAAGAGTACATTTGACTCTCTTATATTTTAATTGAAACCTTTATTCATAATCCTCTAGGGATTCATCAGGCTCTAGATTCATCCTAAATATCTCATCCTTATTTTCCTTAGACCTACAGTAGTCTTTGTACTTGTTGTTGAAGGTCTCTTCCATATGTGCCCAGGTAGTGATGTTATCCCCAGGTAGACCCATAAACCAGTGCAAGGTTGCATCCTTAAGGGCGGATGGGAATAGCTTCAACTTCTGATCATCAGAGGTGTAGTCATAAGTCCTACAAAAAATAGTAAATTCAAACATGAATGTCTCAAGGTCCTCAAAGGTAAGTCCATGGAAGTGTGGAAGAGCTGAGGGGCTAATGTTTTTCATCTTAGTTTCGCCATCTACCTCTCTTATGGGAAAGGCTCTCTGGATCCCAACCATGGTTAAGATAGGTTAAGTAAGTCCCTCAATTGAAACAAGGTCTTCTTCTTCTTCCCCAATAGGATCCTGAAAATATTCATAAGGCTCTCCTATAGGGGGTTCAATCTCACTGCCATTGAAGAAGAGTGAAGGGTGGCCAAGAGGCGATGTGGGGGTTTTAGGTAAGATTTGTCTTTGAGTATTCCTAGTCCTACAAGGCATGAAAATCAGATATTTTTGTATTTTTCCAATATTTCTGAAATGACATGAAAAGAAAGGAATGCTAAAACAAAATCAAAACATCTACTAGACACCTCCCTGGAAACGGTGCCAAAAAATGGTGAGCCCTGGTATTGCACCAAGAGTGCTGCAACTCCCAGGGGTTGCCCTACTTTATTTTATCAACCTGGGGTTCGTACAAACTTTGAGTTGACAGTGATATATACACAGTAGATGCATTATGTTCATTTCATTCTCCTCTGCGTTACGAAAGGGTGCTACTTCTAAGGGTTCTTAGTGAAGTTTGTCACACTTCAATGAAACAAAACTAAATTGCAGAAAGGAAATGACAGAAATGGAACTAATTTAATGTGAAGGAAGGAAATGACTGTAATAAAATAAATTAAATTGCTGAAAAGAAATGACGAGAAGGAAACTAATTTAATTTGTAGAAAACAAATGGAAAAAATGAAACTAATCCTAAACCACACTTAACTTGGCCAAACAGCTAAATTCACTATACTTATCCTATGATCTATCTACCATGCTTCTATCCATGCAACTAGGCTATCCATGACTGAATTCTAATGAAAAAGAGTTAATTTGCAGCTTGGAGGGAATAAAAGGGCTAAAAGAGGCTAGTGGGGGGTTTAACACATGACACGGGGTTTGGAAGCGGAAAGAGGGGGTTAAACCCTTATGAGACTTTATTATAGCACAAGAAATGGCTTTGGAGCAGAAATAATTCAAAAGTGAAATGGCGGAGTGTGATGGACGACAAAAGTTTCGATGTGTGATGTCACAATCACAATATCGCAAGTTTAAATGGATAACGATAAAGGTTAACAAAATAAACTAAAATGTGCGAAGTGCAATTTGCGGCGCGTGACGTGGTGGAGTTATCACATCGGTGGAATGAGCGGTAAGTGTTATGCGAAAAGCTAAATGATGTGAAGTGTGATTTCTGACGCAGTAAAAGTTGCATGATGCGATCTGCGATGTGGTAAGTTCAGCAAAGTTCAAAGTGTGACGAGTGACATAGCGGAGTTACCGCATCGGAGAAATAAGCGGTAAGTGCTATGCGAAAAGGTAAACGATGCAATTTCACAATTTCACAATTATAAGAACAAGTGGTAAGTGTTTAAAGGTAAAAGCTAAAATGTGCGAAGTGCGATTTTTTATGGGCGACGTGGTGGTGGGACCGACGGTGGGGCACGATTTCACAATATCGCAATCACAAGAACAAGTGGTAACTGATTAAAGATAAAAGCTAAAAAGTGTGATTTGCAATGGGCAACGTGGCGGTGGGACCGGCGGCAGGGTGCGATTTCGCAATATCGCAATCGCAAGAACAAATGGTAAGTGATTAAAGGTAAAAGATAAAAGTTTCGATTTGTGAAGTGTGATGTACGACGGCGGGAGACTCTAGGAGCAAAGGCGGAGGTCATATTTTCGATGGTTTTGAATTTTTTTTCACGTGTTTTACATAAAAAAGGGTAAGGCAGCCGTGCACGGAGAAAAAATAGATAAATAAGGCTTTGAAGGGCTTAAGCAAGTTAGGAAAAAAAAAGGTAAGTATAGCATTAAGATGAGAAGAAAAGGAGGGGAATGGAGGCGTAAGAGCAGTGCTCATAAGTGAGACACACCTACGAATTTATGCACGGGAAACAAATAGAAATGCGGGATGAAACAGTGAAAGAAAGGTTTGGACTTGGTAATATAAATTCTTCCCAAAACTCAAACAGAAAGCAATTTTGGCCTATGGGAAGGTCTGCCCTACTCGAACTCTATTGACAGAGATGAGAGGGGGGAGACTTGACCACATTTTTTGGGGTTTTTCCTCTATTTTACTATGCATAAGCAATCAAAACTACAACAACACAAAAACTAAACAGCAATGAAACTTATCATAAGCAGATCTAACTTAAATGGCAAAAGAAAAACTAGCTAAATGATAGGAACAACAGAGAAGCTGAGGCACATGGATTGGGCCCTAACCCACGAGCCTAACCCTTTGAAACTTAAATCAGTCGAATGGAATCATTCTGCTTATTTCATAAAATAAAAACTTCATACATCTCTGAAAGTTTGATCATTGAATAAAACAAAAAGCTCAATAGCTCACAACAATAGTTCTGAATGGAATCAACTTGCTGACTAGAATAGAATAACTCTTCCTAGCTCTAACTATGCTCTATTAATTCTACAGGGTAGCTACCAATAGCTCCCTAGAAAATGGTGATTGATTCTACTTGACTCCCAATGAACAAGGATTGGGTGCACTCTTCTTTGAGTTACTTGGTTGCCTTTGGAATTAGAATTGCTGGAGAGAATCCTTGGGGATCCTTTGGCTGCTTTTGGAATTCGAATTTCTGGAGAGAATATTTGGGGTCCTTCAGCTACCTTTGAGGGTGGAAAATCCTCCTATAATTCCTCTTTTTTGTCCCCTCAGAGTCTTTATGATAAAATCCTTATAAAAATGATTAATAATTCCTGATTTTCTGCACTCAACCTTATATTAGGCACTCAGAGCATGTTAGCCTAAATCACCACCTATACTAGCATCACATAACCAAATAATAATAAAAAATGCAAGAAAAAAAGATCTAAGAAGGAAATAAGGTGACTATTAACCCCTCCAAATATGTCTAATGATGGAGCTCATCAATTTTTACTTTAGTTTAAAATCACCAAGAAGGTTTAAATCCCTATCAAGTAGCTGCAACAACACTTGTTAGCCCATGCATTCATCAACCATTCACTAACTTATCAAAGCATAATAAGAGCCATAACTAGAGCACATCTTAAATCAAGCTTATAACCAACATATAACTAGAATATTAACCATGACAGAATAATCATCACATCAACATAATAACAAGTACAAGTACCCATAAATCACAATAGGAAAATAGCTCTTATTAACATATACAAAGGCCAACCAAGGTAGGGACTTTCACGTACCACCTGACCATAGATTGAGCTAAACCAAATATCTCTTTCATCCAGTCACCCTCACACCATATTCCAAGCATGAATGTGGGATATCATGGGATAAACCAAGACATAATCAACCAAGTTAATACATAGGTTAAACCACCTCTACCCTCAAACTATCGTGATCTTGCCAAGACCGATCAAGAGATAACAAAACCAAAACAAGTTTGGATGCCTCCGAATTTCTTCACCATACATTGACGAATTTTCTTGTCTCCACCCACCTGTTGAGGGATTCCTAGAGAAAAACATCTCCACCCCCAACTCTTGGGAATTTTCCTGATACCACCTCATCCGGTTCCAAAAACTTTTGACAATCCAAAGCTTAACCAAGAATGAATCCCATCACACCATGGTTATCTAGGAAATTTAAAGGTAAGGATGGAACCACTATCAAACCTATAAAACCCATGCCAATGAAAGGAAATGAACCAAATAAACAAAAATGCATGTACCATGCATTCACACCTCAGTCATGAAACCACACATGTAACTTGTTTCCTGTAAAATCTTCCTGTTGAAGATTTTGATCCTGTAGAAATTATATAACTTATGTGTTATATGTCCAATATTCTCCTAATCTCACACTATTTTAACTTCATGCAAAATACATAATCTATTCCACCATTGATCATTTGCGGAAATTAAATCAAGATTGCAATGCACACATGAAACAATAAAAATTCACCCACATTAACACAGTTGTTTAACGGGAAAGCCTGAAGCTGAAAACCCCAACTATCTATATATAATATATGTCATAGAGATCATGTAACAATCCTCATACAAAGCTAATCATATCAAGCTCTCAATACAATACAATCGCTACACACTAATCAAGCTCGATCTTGCAAATCCATGCACCGATCTTTTCCACCTGCTAGCCTACCTCTACTGTGCAATCCCTGCTAAAGAATTGCTCTGACTGAACTCGAATTACTCCAGCCTTGCTCATGCAATCCTCATTGGCATCTCCACTGAATGTTGGATGCAATCAATGCATCACCATAGTCACAACCGATAGTCACGCTTTAAACCATGCAATAGCTCTAGTAAACCCTCAGGAATAGCGTAATTCCTTCTATCAGCTGTTGTTCCACATCTGTGCACTTAACTGAAGTGCTCCAAGAGAATAAGATAATTTTTAGAGTCCGAATATTATTAAGAGCTAATAATATTCGACATATCTATTTTTAGACTGGCAATCTAAAAATGGACTCTGCCCAATATGTCTAAAAATAGAAGTCCATCTATTTTTCCAACTTTACCAACCATCCACAAATTGCATCCTGCAACTCATAGAATATGATCGACATCTCTAAAAATAGACTTTGCGCCAAAAATAGCCTGCGGGCCCACTTAGTGAAGGCGACTCTTTTCACTAAGCTCATCATCTTTTTGAATCTCAACACTCCCTCTCAACAAGATAGGGATTATCTTCCACCCCGATCCTATCTCTATGGTCTTTGAATTTTCTCCTGGTGAGCGCCTTCGTCAGAATATCTGCATCCTGATCCTCCGTAGGAATGTAAGAAAGCAACATGATCTTCTGCTGCACACAATCTCTGATATGATGATATTGGATGTCAATATGTTTAGATCTATCATGAAATACTGGATTAACTGAGAGTTTAATGCAACTCTGATTATCACAATATATCATAGGAGGATCTACATGAGAACCGAACAAACCGACTAGGATCTTCCTCATCCATATAGCCTCGCATGCAGCCAAATTTGTTGCCATGTACTCGGCCTCCGCTGAATTGAGTGCCACAGATCTTTTTTTCCTACTGTACCAAGAAACTGTTGTAGATCCGATACTGAAAATCCCTCCAGATGTGCTCTTTTTGTCCGTTGGGCTTCCTGCCCAATCTGCATCTGTGAAGCCATGTAGCTTCACCTCATCTGACTGTCCGTACCACAATCCATACCCAGATGTGCCCCTGAGATACCTCAGGACATGCTTTCCTGCCTTCCAAAAGAGCTTGGTAGGTTTCACCATCGCTTGTGAAATTTGGTTCACAGCATAGAATATGACCGGTCGTGTATTGACTAAATACATGAGCAAACCAACCAACTATCAATAAACAGTGGCATCCACTACCTCTGCCGATGTAGCATCCTTTGTCCTCCAACCACCAGGAAGAGGAGTGTCGGTAGGCTTGCAACCTTGCATGTTAAACTTCTCCAGTATCTCCCGGGCATACTTACCTTGAGACACAAATAGTTCACCTTTCCGCTACCAAATTTCCAATCCTAGGAAATAATGAAGGAGGCCCAAGTCCTTCATCTCAAACTCCTTTTCAAGATCTGCCTTGCATGATTGTATCAATAGTTCATCACCCGTTAGTATTAAATCATCTACATAAAGCACAATGATCAAGAGCTTACCCTCCACCACAATTTGGTATAGGTTTGGATCTGCCTCACTCTTGGCGAAACCAAGTCCAGTGAAATCATTGTCTATCCGTGTGTACCAAGCATGAGGTGCTTGTTTCAGCCCATACAACGCTCGTTTGAGCCTGCACACATGTGACTCGCTGCTGAAGATTTAAAATCCTTTAGGCTGCTCAATATACACCTCCTCCTCGATGACTCTGTTGAGGAACTCAGTCTTCACATCCATCTGATGAATGTGCCAACCCATCTGCACTGAGAGAGTAAGGATGGTCCATATGGAATAATACCTTGCGACAGGTGCAAAGGTTTCCTCATAGTTTATCCCCTCAATCTGTGAGAAGCCCCGGGCAACAAATCTTGCCTTATACTTCTCAACACTCCCGTCAGCAGCTTGCTTCACTTTGTAGATCCATCTTGAACCTACCACTGATTTCCCTTCCGGCTTTGGGACAATCTCCCATGCACTGTTTCTAACAATCGAATCATACTCTTCCACCATGGCATCTACCCATGCGGGATCCTCCACAGCTTCCTCGAAAGAGGATGGCTCCGTCACGATACACTTTCTCATTAGAGCCATGTATCCAGTAAATTGGTCAGGTGACTGTCTCTATCTGCGTTGTCATGTAGGAACTCCTACATTCTGCACTGCATCAAGATTCAATCGCTCAGCTTCTATAGTGCGCTTCCGCCCTCTGATGGTTGGCGCTGCATGAGTGGTTTCTTCCACTCCATGAACCTCCTCTTGTGGTTGATCCACATCCTGAGGCTCATCTTTAGGAACAAGTAGCTCCTCCTCTACATTCAAGTGTAGCTCCCTCTCAAGCAACAACTTCATGGCTTTCTCCTCATGAAATTTGATATCACGTCACACGACAGTCATCCGACTGTCTGGAAAATACACACGATAATTGTGGGGTGTTTCTGTGTACCCCACAAATATCCCAACCTTTGTGGTCGGCTCCAGCTTCTTCCTGGCATCATGTGTCACATGAATGTAAATAGGTGAGCCAAAAATCTTCAAACGAGAAATATCAGGCTTATTACCAAAAAACGCCTCTTCGGGTGTACTCATGCCAAGTACTCTATGAGGACAACAGTTTTGCACATAAACCACAGTGTTGCATGCCTTAGCCCACAAGTGTATGGGAAGGCCCTGATCATGCAACATCGCCCGTGCAGCACCCACGATCGTTTTGTTCTTTCTCTCCACGACCCCATTTTGCTGTGGGTTATGAGGCGCTATGAGTTCTCTTCAAATTCCTTCTTTGCTACAGAAGTCTTTGAATTCACCAGAGATGTATTCACCACCATTATCCCTCCTCAGAGCTTTCACCTGCTTCCCCGACGCTTTCTCAACCAGCGCCTTGAACTCACAAAACTTTGAGTATGTCTCGCTCTTCTTCTGCATGAAGAAGATCCAGCACTTACGAGAAAATTCATCAACAAATATCACATAATACATGTGCTTTGTTGTTGAAGCAACCGAGAAAGGTCCACACACGTCTATGTGAATTCTGTCAAGGATCGTCGAGGTGCGACTATCCTTCTCATGAAAAGTGGTCTTCACAAATTTTTCCAAAGTACATCCCTTGCACTGATCTGACTGCACAAGTGTACCTTTAGGAAGCCTAGTAGAAATCTGCTGCAAAATTTTCAAAGCGCCATGGTGAAGATGGCCCAATCTCCTATGCCACAATTCGCCCTCATCCTGGCTCACCACCCCTTCTGCTTTGCCTACCATTGCTGCACAGCCATCTACCTGCAATTGATAAATATTCTTAACTTGAATCCCTATCCTCCTGGTTTGACTATTTGTTTTATGCCGAAGGAAAGCTTTTCCCTCACTGAAAACAACAGCATAACCCTTTTCTTCCAACATCGCCACGGAGATCAGATTCTTCTTCAATCTTGGAACATGCATGACATCCTTCAAGATGAAAGGTTTACCAAACTCCCTCTCAAAGGAAATGGTCTTGATACCAGTTGCACTGTATCTACCATCATCGCCCATCTCGATGTGCACTCCAAGATCCTTTTCCTCCAGATCACTAAACAAATCTTTGTCTCCGGTCATATGGAAAGACGCACCACTGTCAAGAAACCACACCGATCCCATCACACTTGAAACCAAGCATGCGATCAAAGAAAAATCCAGCTCAAACTGCGAGGATAAGGCCTCTCCAGCTGTAGATCCAGCAGCCTACTTATTCTTCTTCTTTTGTGGACAATTAGGGGCCAAATGCTCGTGCTAGTGACAGTGAAAACACTTCACCTTAGACAAATCCTGCTTCTTGCCTTTTTCACTGGATTGAGAAGGATTTTTCTTCCCCTTCCCTTTCCTTTGTTTGGCAGCCAAAGCACAATTTTCTTCCTCTTCATTCTTCGATGAAGATCCATCCCTAGTACCCCGCCTTATCTCCTCCTACACAAGATCCGACCAAAGTCACTCCCATCCTAGCAGTTTCTCCCATCCATTGACAGAGTCTTCGTAGCTATTCCAACTCTTCATAAGCCCAACGAGAGCCAAGCTCACCAAGTCTTCTTCATCAACAGTAACCCCCACACTTCCCAGCTCATCCTTGCAGTGGACAAACTTCGTGAGGTATTTTGGTATACTGTCGCCTTTCTCCATTTTTATTTTCCTGAGTTTGACTTTAAGAGCCAACTTCCTCTGGTCACTTCTGCTTTGGAACAAGTTTGTCAAAGCCTTCCACATTAAGAATGAAGTGGCTTTCCTGTGAAGGTTGGACACAATGTGGTCCTTCACACCTTCCAACAAAATCCTTCGAAACTTTGCTACCTTCTTTTGCTATGTGTCAAGTGCGGTTGCATCGCTAGAACCCGGCTTAGGAACATCGCTATCGATGAACTCCTTCAGCCCATTATCATCTAGCACCGCTTCCATCCTGTCCTTCCATGCTATGTAATTAAAGCTCCCATCAAGGGCATACTCAAATTGCAATTCGTTGAAATACATTTCAATGAATGCTCAACTTCGACACCAAGAAAACACTGCAGCAAATTCGAATTCCACCAGCACAAAACTCAACCGCTTCAATAATTGTAATCTGCTCCAATGATCAACTGCTCTGATACCATGTAGAAATTATATAACTTATGTGTTATATGTCCAAGATTATCCTGATCTCACACTATTTTAACTTCATGCAAAATACATAATCTATTCCACCATTGATCATTTGCGGAAATTAAATCAAGATTGCAATGCACACATGAAACAATAAAAATTCACACACATTAACATAGTTGTTTAACAGGAAAGCCTGAAGCTGAAAACCCCAACTATCTGTATATAATATATTTCATAGATATCATGTAACAATCCTCATACAAAGCTGATCATAATCAATATCTCGAGTACAATACAATCTTTACACACTAATCAAGCATGATCTTGCAAATCCATGACACCGATCTTTGCCATGCTGTCTAGCCCTCTCTGCTCGCAATCCTATGGAAGAATGGCTGCGAATGAACTCAAATTTCTCCCGACCTTGCTCACGCAATCCTCATTGGCATATCCATCGAATGTTGGATGCAATCAATGCATCACTATAGTCACCACCGATAGTCACACTTGCTCTTTCACCTATCTCATTTTGGTCTCATGTAAATTGCCATGCACTATGGTTAAGCGATGTATTCTTTAGTTGATTAATGAGTTATTATTTAGTGAATTAATTCACACCACTCTCACTAGTGTATCAATCGATTAGACTAGATACAACTAGCTCAGCTGAGATTCTAAGCTGAGTTCAAACTAAATACAACTCCACCAAGCTACTTCTCCAACTCACCAAACTACGTCACGTGAGTTCTAACTCGAATTCCTCCATGCAATAGCTCCCGGTAAACCCTCAGAATAGTGTAATTCCTTCACGCAATGTTTATTATACCACATCTGTGCACTTAGCGAAGTGCTCCAAGAGAATAAGATAATGTTTAGAGTCCAAATATTATTAAGAGCTAATAATATTAAACATATCTATTTTTTAGAATGGAAATCTAAAAATAGACTCCGCTCAATATGTCTAAAAACGAAGTCCATCTATTTTTCCAACACACCAACCCATCCACAAATATCATCCTGCAACTCATAGAATATGATCGACATGTCTAAAAATAGACTTTGCGCCAAAAATAGCCTGCGGGCCCATTTAGTGAAGGCGACTCTTTTCACTAAGCTCATCATCTTGTTGAATCTCAACAGATCCAACCTTCTCCTTACTTTCCTTGCATTGAGGAGTTACCTCCTGAACTAACATGATATCAGAGCATAGGTCCCATCCACTATTTTTGGCTTCATTTCTTCCCTTGTAACTCCCTCTTGCCCATGTTCTGCATATTTCTACATGACAGACACCTTTGTCCTATAATTAAAAACTTATTTTATTTTTTCCCTCCTACTTCACTTAGATTTTATGGGGTCGTATTTTTTGTTTTGGGAGAGTGGTGAGCAATAATTACTGGTGTTTTCCAAGCTTGGATTACCTGGGTGCAACTTGGATTCACTCTTGGTATGAAAACTTGAATGCAACATTGAATATTTTGAATGTATTATACCTGTGTTGAATGTACTCTCTATGTGTTGGTTCATATAATTTGATATATGTTGGTTCATATCGTGATTGTATCTAGTGCTCACCGCTTTTCGGCCTTCTGCACAATCAGCCTCACCCTCCTCCTGCACCCTCAGCACTAGACCATACCAACAGTCACACTGTTGACAATACCTCACTCCTCCCCTTGCGGTTTGACTAGTAGTACCACGCTCTCCTCGGTCCATACCACTCCCCTCACCTCACGGTTATTGTAGAAATTTTAATAAAAATTATGTATTTCCTGGATTCTCCTATTCTAACAATTTTATGCCACTATTAAATAGAATCGCTTCTACAAAAATTCTTGCAGAAATTTAAAACACGATCGCCAATTGCTAACACATGAAGATCAATCACACATAACACAAATTTTTTTACCAGGAAAGCATAAAGCTAAAAACCCCACTATCATATATGATGTATATATCATGGATCATGAAACAATCTCATACAAAACTCTAATCTAAGAGCTCTCAGTACAATATACAATCGTCTCACACTGTCATACAAAATTGGCAAATACATGCGCCAATTTACTGCCTCCTGACAACCTGCCTCCACTCCGCAATCCCTGTTGATTACAATCCCTGAAAGAATGAGATCCTGCTTGCCTTGACTGTGCAATCCTCATGGGCACATCCAATGTGTGTGTGGTTGCATGAGTGCACCCACTAATGTCACAATTGATAGTCAAATTGTCCCTTTCACCTATCTCTCAACTGGGTCTTCACTGGATCTGACATTCATGTAGTTAATAGTAGTAAATCTTCAGTTGCATGTGAGACCACTTATTGTGAAATAATTAAATAATTAATTCACTAATCTCTCACTAGTGTATGTTCAGTTACAACTAGCACAACTGAGTTTAACTCACTTAACTGAGTTAAACTAATTTAAAGTCACATAACTACACATCCAACTCTGTTACAACTTCGAATCACTCAATTACAACTAGGTCCACTTGCATGTCCCACCAACCAACCACTCAACTCAAAATTCACTTAGCTAACTGATTTGACACTTCAGTTAACTATTTCCAAGTGCTCATTTAGAATAGATTAATGTTTATTGTCCAACTATTATTAAGGGATAATAATAGTCGACATGCATTCTATAAATATACATGTGATCTATAAATAGACTTCTCACATACATCTAAAAATATAACATCATCCATAATTAGAATTTTCTCACCATCTATAAATAGACATCATCTATAAATATAATTTTCTCATGCATTCTAAAAATAGACTTCCACCTAAAAATAGCTTGAGGCTCCATCCTAGTGTAGGTGCTTAATTTTCACTAGGATCATTATCTTGTTGAATCTCAACACTCCCTCTCAACAAGAAAGGGATTATCCTTCACCCCTATCCTATCTCTATGGTATTCTAATTTGCTCCTGGTGAGCGCCTTTGTCAGAATATCTGCATCCTGATCTTTCGTAGGAATGTACTGAAGCAACATGATCTTCTACTGCACACAATCTCTTATATGATGATATCGAATATTTATATGCTTAGATCTATCATGAAACACAGGATTAATCGAGAGTTTAATGCAACTCTAATTATCACAATGAATCATTGTCAGATCTAAATGAGAACCAAACAAACCAACCAGGATCTTTCTCATCCAGATAGCTTCACATGCATCTTGACTTGCTGCCATGTATTCCACTTTCACTGAACTGAGTGCCACGGTTCTCTATTTCCTGTTGTACCAAGAAACAGTTGTAGATCCGATACTGAAGATCCCCCCCTGATGTGCTCTTTCTGTCCGTTGGGATGCCCGCCCAATCTGCATCCATGAAGCCATGCAAATTCACCTCATCTGTCTTTCTATACCACAAGCCATACTGAGATGTGCCCCTCAGGTATCTGAGGACATGCTTTCTAGCCTTCCAAAAGAGCTTGGTAGGCTTAACCATCGCTTGATTAAGTTGGTTAACCATTTTCTGGTCTTGTATTCACTAAATACATTAGCGAACCCACTAACTAACAATAGACAGTAGCATCCACTACCTCTCCTGATGTAGCATCCTCTTTCGTCCAGTTTCCTGGAAGAGGAGTATCCATGGGTTTCCAACCCTCCATGTGAAACTTACCCAGTATCTCCCTTGCATACTTTCCTTGAGACACAAAAATTTCACCATCTCGCTGCCATATTTCTAATCCAAGGAAATAATGAAGGAGGCCCATATCCTTCATCTCGAACTCCTTTGCAAGGTCCTCCTTGCATGAGTGTATCAGCTACTCATCACTAGTCAGTATTAAATCATCAACATAAAGAAAAATGATTAAAATCTTACCCTCCACCACAATTTGGTATAGGTTTTCATCTGCCTCACTCTTGGTGAAGCCAAGTCCGGTGAAACTGTCTATCTGAGTGTACCAAGCACAGGGTGCTTGCTTCAGCCCATACAGCGCTATTTTGAGTCTACACACATGCAACTCGATGTTGAAGATCTCAAATCCTTTAGGATGCTCTATGTACACCTCTTCCTTAATGATCCCATTGAGAAACACAGTCTTCGCATCCATATGATGAATGTGCGAACCCATTTGCACTGAGAGACCAAGGATGGTCCTTATGGAAGAACACTGTGTGACAGGTGCAAAGGTTTCTTCATAATCAATCCCCTCGATTTGTGAGAAGCCTAGGGCCACAAATCTAGCCTTGTATTTCTCAACACTCCCATCAGCAGCCTTCTTTACCTTGTAGATCCATCTCGAACCTACCACTAATTTATCAACCAGCCTTGGAACAATTTCCCATGCACTATTTCTAACAATGGAGTCATACTCCTCCACCATGGAATCTACCGATGTGAGTTCCTGCACTGCTTCCTCAAAGGAAGATGGCTCAATCACAGTATATTTTCTCATGAGAGCCATGTATCCATTAAATCGGTCAGGATATTGTCTTTGTCTGCGGTGAGAAGTAGGGGTTCCTACATTCTGCACAGCATCAAGCCTCAGCCTATCAACTTCTGTGGAACAGCTTCTGCCAGTTCTGATGTTTGGCTCTACGTGAGTGGACTCCTCCGCTCCACGAACCTCCTCATGTGAACCTCCACATCGAGAGACTCATCTTTGGGAACCAAAAGTTCCTCCTCCGCATGCAAGTCTAGCTCCCTCTCAAGCGACAACTACATTGCTTTCCCCTCATCGAATTTTATATCCTGTCACATAACAGTCATCTTACTGTTAGGAAAATACACACGATAGTTATGGGGTGTTTCTTTATAACCCACAAATATCCCAACTTTAGCAGTCGGCTCCAGCTTCTTCCTGGCGTTCTTGGTCACATGCAAATAAACAGATGACCCAAAAATCTTAAAGTGAGAAACATTTGGTTTCTTACCAGTGAAATATTATTCGAGTGTACTCATGCCAAGTACTTTATGAGGACAACGTTTTTGCACATAAAAAGCAGTGTTGCATGCTTCTTCCCACAAATTCATTGGTAGGCCCTGATCATGCAGTATTTCTCGTGTTGTACCCACGATCATTATATTCTTCCTCTCTGCGACCCCATTTTTTGTGGGTTATGAAGCGCTATGAGTTCTCTTTGAATTCCTTCTTTGTTGCAGAAGTCTTTGAATTCGTTAGAGATGTATTCTCCACCATTATCACTCCTCAGAGCCTTCACTTGCTTCCCCGACTCTTTCTCCACCAATGCCTTAAACTCACAGAACTTTGAGAATGTTTGATCCTTCTTCTGCATGAATAAGATCCAGCATTTTCGAGAAAATTCATCAACAAAAATAACATAATACCTATGTTTTGTCGTTGAAGCAACTGAGAATGGTCCACACACGTCTGTGTGAACTCTCTCCGGGATCACTAAAGCAAGGTTCTCCTTTTCATGAAAGGTGGACTTTACATACTTCCCCATGGTGCAACCCTTGCACTGATCTAACTGAGCAAGTGTTCCCTTTGGAAGTCCAGTAGATATTTGTTGCAGTAATTTCAAGGCTCCATGATGAAGATGGCCCAATCGCCTGTGCCATAATTTTCCCTCATCCCGATTCACCACTTTTTCTACCTTGCCCATCATGGCAATGCAACCATCTACCTCTAGCTTGTAGAGATTCTTATCTTGAATCCCTGTCCTCTTGGATTGACCCATATTTTTATGTCACTCGAAAGCTTTTCCATCGCTGAAAACAATTTCATAGCCTTTTTCCTCCAACATTGCGACTGAGACCAAGTTTTTCTTCAGACCTGGAACATGCAAAACATCTTTCAATTGAAATGGTTTACCTGACTCCCTCTCAAAGGTAATGGTACCAATGTCGATCGCACTGTATCGTCCATCGTCACTCATCTCTATATGCATTTGGATATCTTTCTCCTCCAAGTCACTGAAAAGCTCCTTATCTCTTGCCATGTGGAAGGAAGCACCACTATCAAGATATCACACCAATCCCATTGCACTTGACACCAAGCATGCGATCAAAGAGAAATCAAGTTAAAATTGTGAGGCAAGGGACTCACCAACTGTAGCTCCAGCAACCTTATTTTTCTTCTTCTTATGTGGGAAGTTAGTGGTGAGATGCCCATGTTTGTGACAGTGAAAACACTTCACCTTGGACAAATCCAGCTTCTTTCCTTTGGACTCGGATTTTGAATGGAATTTCTTCCCCTTGCCTTTCCTTGCCTTGGAAGCCAAAGCACAATCCTCTTCATCATCATGCTTTGATGAAGAGCCATCTCTGGTGTTCCGCCTGAATTCCTCCTGCACTAGATCTGACCACAGTCGTTCCCAATCCGGAAATTTTTCCCATCCATTAACAGGGTCTTCATAACTGTGCCAACTCTTAGGAAGTCCCAAGAGATCCAAGCTCACCAAATCATCATCAGAAACAGTGATTCCCACACTCCCCAGTTCATCCCAACATTGGACAAACTTCGTGAGATGCTTTGGAATGTTTTCGCCCTTCTCCATCTTGATCTTTCTGAGTTTATCCTTCAACGCCAATTTCCTATGGTCGTTGCTGCTTTGGAAAAGGTCCGTCAAAGCCTTCCACATAGAATATGGTGTGGCTTTCCCATGAAGGCTTGAGACAATGTGGTCTCGTACACCTTCCAACAGAATCCTTCTTGTCTTTTCTACTTTATTTTTCCATGCATTAAGTAATGCAGCATCCGTCGAAGTGGGCTTAGGAACATCATTGTCGATGAATTCCTTCAAGCCATTATCTTCAAGCACTGCCTCCATCCTATCCTTCTAGGTAATGTAGTTCGATCTTCCCTTCAGTGCATACTCTAGCCGCAAGCCATTGAAAGCCATTTTTATGTTTACTCAACTGTCGCACCAAAAAATTCTTGCAGAAAATTCGAATTGTTTCCACCAACAAACTCAGGTACTGCTTAAAAATTTCAATCTTCTGTGCTCTGATACCATGTATAAATTTTAATACAAATTATGTATTGCTGGATTATCCCGATCTAAAAATTTTATGCCATTGTTAAATACAGAATGACTTCTACAAAAATTCTTGCGGAAATTTAAAACACGATCTCCAATTGCAAACACATGAAGAAAGATCAATCACACATAACACAAATGTTTTTACCGGGAAAGCATAAAGCTAAAAACCCCACTATCATATATTATGTATATATCATGGATCATGAAACAATCTCATACAAAACTTTAATCCAAGAGCTCTCACTACAATATACAATCGTCTCACACTGTCATAAAAAATTTGGCAAATACATGCGCCAATTTACTGCCTCCTAATAGCCTGCCTCCACTGTGCAATCCCTGTTGATTATAATCCATGAAATAATGAGATCCTACTTGCCTTGAATGTGTAATCCTCATGGACACATCCAATGTGTGTGTGGTTTCATGAGTGCACCCACTAATGTCACAACTGATAGTCAAACTGTCTCTTTCACCTATCTCTCAACTAGGTCTTCACCGGATCTGACATGCATGTAGTTAACAGTATTAAATCTTCAGTTGCATGTGAGACCACTGATTGTGAATTAATTAAATAATTAATTCACTGATCTCTCACTAGTGTATGTTCAGTTACAACTAGCACAACTGAGTTAAACTACTTTACAACTCACATAACTACACATCCAACTCTGTTACAACTTCGAATCAATCATTTACAACTAATTCCACTTGCATGTCCAACCAACCAACCACTCAACTCGAAATTCACTTAGCTAACTGATTTGACACTTCAGTTAACTATTTCCAAGTGCTCATTGAGAATAGATTAATGTTTATTGTCCAACTATTATTAAGGGATAATAATAGTCGACATGCATTCTATAAATAGACTTGTGATCTATAAATAGACTTCGCACATACATCTTAAAATATAAAATCATCTATAATTATAATTTTCTCACTATATATAAATAGACATCATCTATAAATAGAATTTTCTCATGCATTCTAAAATAGACTTCCACCTAAAAATAGCCTGAGGCTCCATCCTAGTGTACGTGCTTAATTTTCACTAGGATCATTATCTTGTTGAATCTCAACAGTTATTGTGGTTTTCCAACCCAAGCACCAAACGCTCACACCAGTCCCTGACTCCCATACCACCATTTTGATAACATAATTATACCACTGGTTTATAACTACGCTCATACCACAATTGGTATCTCGTAATACCGCCTCCTACCAGCGTGCCTCGCACCCTGGTTTCCTCCAAACCATATATGTAATATCGCTCTCCTCCCACCGTTCATACCATCACTTAAATCTGCTCCCCCATATACAGTTTCATAAACCACTTCCGTGGAATACAATGGTTTGGTGTTGGTTGTGGGTTTTGAATCCTGGTCATAAACGCATATACCACAGTTATATGTTGACCATCCTCCCACCAGTTTCTCCATCATATAATAATGCATATGTAATACCTTTCCCCATACGTTACCTCTCCCATAAACCCACTCCTCCATATAACCCTCCCCTATATACTCCCTCCCCCAAATAATACTTTGTCCTATATATATCAGAGTGAAATTTTTACAGAAATTACCACCATAAGTGTATTTTTTTTACAATACACATATTTTTAATGCATTCACTGATATCAATTGTTGGATTTGTTCTATCTGGAAAAGAGAACTATCCTAAATGATCAAGGAAGATAAAACACACTCTCATTTTTAATGAGTTGTGGAGAGGAAATTGTGAAGAAGAACGAGATAATGCACCTGCAAAGCCCACCTCAGACAAGGAGATTTCCATTTGGGAAAATAAGAACACCAAGGCCTATGCCTCGATGGCAGCATTTGTAAATGAAGACGTGAGTCACCATATTTCACCATATTTCACCATATTTCACCATTCTCAAATTCTTTTGACACCTAAAATAATTTGAAGGAATTATATGACTCACGCTCTAAACTTGAAGTTATTGAATTGATGATTAAATTTTTCAGCCTTGAATTAAAAAATGATGACCCTCTTCCTTTAGCATCAGAAGTAAGATATATTATGCGTGATATAAAAAACATTGGTGTTGAAATATACATTCCTCTCTTAGCTTATGTCAAGGCACTCTGTCCCAAATATTCACATTATCTTGAGTCATTTCAAGCAAGTGGAAACCTCAAAGAGATTACCTTTGACTCCCTTGACAAGAAGCTTACTGAGAGAGAAAAGGCCTTTGGGAAGAAGAAAACTCCTTGGTCTTCTAAAGAAGCTATGTGTCTTTCACATAGAGAGAATAATCATGCACGAGATTCTTCTATAGGAAGAAGTGGCTGAAGAGGAAGAGGAAGAAGAAATTTTAGAGGCAAGGGGGCAGACAATTTCAAGGAGAAAAGTTTGATCTTAATTGTGTACGCTGCAATAAAGATGGGCATGACGCATCCACATGTAAGTTTCCTTGGGAAATAATTGAGCATGAAAGAAATGAATCCAAAGGTAAAACCAATGACAAAGGAAAAGGTAAAGCACATGAATTCGCTCACTATGTTGTGGCACATTGAAATATTGGAGTAATTGAAGACTTGTTCAATGCTTCACTTGCTTCATGGAAAGATTATTGGTTTCTTGATTCACGAGAAATTTGCCACATGAAATTTAGGAGATACTTTTTTGAATAATTCATAGACAATGTTGATGGAGCAATATATTTTGTAGATAATTCAAAACTCAAGCCATCAGGGCTTGGCACCATCAGGCTCAAATTTCCTGGTCTTCCAGACTTTCTTCTACATGGTGTTTTATACCTCCTGGAGCTGAGGAGAAACTTATTTTCTTTGGTCCACATCTGCCCGCAAGGACACTCCATTCATATATTTTATGGAAAGGACAATGTCAAAAAAGCATCATATCACTCACTTGTCATGACGAGGAAAGAAGAAGAAAGACTTCTGAAGTTGCATGGTACCTCTGCTCGTGCACAAAATTTTGCATACAGTTCTCACTATGATGAAGGTACATTCCCAACAAGTATTTTATGGCATGCTATATTTGGACACTTGAACTATAACATCGTTCGCTTGCTGAATAAAAAAGGCGTTACTAGTTTGCCTACAATTCCTAGGAAACTTAAGCAATGTGATGCTTGTATTCCAGGAAATCATAGAAAATAGTATTTTCATGATTATCATTCCAAAGCACATAGAAAACTTGAACTTGTTCATTCATACTTATGTGACCCAATGCATTTCCCTTCTGTAAATATTAATAAATATATGATGACATTTATTGATGACTACACAAGAATGTGTTGCGTTTATTTATTGAAGAACAAATATGATGCTTTTCAAACATTCAAGAACTTTCATGCATGGATTGAAAATGATGCACAATCTCATATTGGATCTATTTGCACTAATAATGGAAAAGAGTACACTTAAAATGAATTTGAAAACTATATTTTCCAACATGGGATCAAACATAAAAGAAATGTGCCTTACAATCCCCAACAGAACGAAGTAGCTAAAAGAATGAACAGGACAATATTAAATATGGCACGTTCCATGATGTTTTTCAAGAATGTTAAACTGATGTTTTGGGATGATGCAGTTCTATGTGTTGCATATATAAAGAATAGGTGTCCATCTAATGCTATTGGAAACAAGACTTGTTATGAAATTTGGTATGGCCACATTCCTTCAGTAAAGCATCTAAGGGTTTTTGGTTCCACATGTTATGCCTTGATACCTAAGGAACAAAGAAATAAACTTGGTGCAAGGAGTCATAAGTGTATATTCTTGGGGTATTCAAATACCTCCAAAGAATATAGTCTCTATGATGAAGTTAATAAGAATTTTGTAGTATATAAAGATGTAATATTTCTTGAATCTTCCAAGGCTGATAATGTTGTTGAGCGGTAACTTGATCGCTTGGATAGATTCAGACATGCAAACTAAATTCAAGAATTTGATAATAAAATTCCACATCTTGAAGGGGGGATTCCTATACTGGATCAATATGTGGAATCTTCTTCTGAAGCACTCTCTCCCCCACATGAAGCTCCAGCCATTAATGACACTTTAATTGATGTGATTGACAAAATTAGGAGACTAAATCTTAATTCAGCCCCAACTTAATCAATTGAGCAACCTGGGCCATCTCAGAAAGGTCCTCCAAAATGGCTGACAAAGACAGTTGAAAGTGTTCGTCTTAATGAGGTTGGAAAGACACAAATAAGAAGTACAACTAGACAAAATGGAGGTGATGTATATGATTATGATTCACCTATTGATATGGATGTTTCTTATGATTGTGAAATGAATTTTTCTGCAGATTTTGAACCAACTTCCTTCAAATAAGTTGCTTCTCATGATGAATGGAAAGAAGCGATGCAGAAATAATATGATTCCTTGATAGAGAATGACACCAGGAATCTGTTTGATCCTCCATTGGGAACCAAACCAATAGGCTCCAAGTAGGTCTACAAGAACAAGTATAAATTTGATGGCTCACTTGACAAGCACAAATCTAGGCTCGTGGCATAAGGGTTTGCACAAAAGGAAGGGGTCGAATATGAGGATACTTTTTCCCCCACAGCAAAATGGGCTACCATCTGAACACTCTTTTCCTTGACAGCTCGGAACGGTTGTAAATTCCATCAAATGGATGTAAAAACTTCTTTCTTGAATGGATATCTGAAAGAGAATGTTTTTATGTTCCAACCAAAAATATTTGTTGTGAAGGGTCAAGAAAACAAAGTATGCAAGCTTTTAATATCCTTGTATGGCCTCAAGCAAGCACCATGAGCCTGGTATGAGAAGTTAAATGAGCATCTTCTAAAACTCAACTTCAAACATTATGATCTTGATGATGCAACTTTGTTTGTCAATAAAGTTGGAAAAATATTTGTATATCATGTGGTGTATGTAGATGATCTTTTGATGACAGGGAACAATGAGAGCTACATTGAATCCATAAAGAAGGAATTGAGGAAAGGATTTGAAATGACTGACTTGGCCTATGTTCACTACTATCTTGGTATTGAAGTAACTCAATATCTGAATTTTATATTCCTCTCTCAGAATAAGTACAATGGAGACCTTTTGAACAAGTTTGTCATGGCTAAGTGAAATCCTTTGACGACTCCAATGGAAAATAACTTAAAAATCACATCTATTGAAGGAAAAGAATTTGAGGATACAACAAATTATATACAGCTTGTCATGAAAGTCTCAACTACCTGACTACTTCCTGACCGGACATTTCATTTTCTTTTGGAATCCTCTCCAGGTTTATTAAAAAGCCTTGTGAGGTACATTGGTCTGCTACGAAAATATTTCTAAAGTACTTGAAGGGAACTCAAGACTTTGGAATCAAGTATACACAAGTGGGCGACTTTAGCTTGATTGGATACTTTGATTTAGACTTCAATGGAGATAAAGAAATTGTGGTTTCTACTTTAGGTTAAGCTATGATTCTTGGATCAGGAGCTGTATCTTGGAGGTCACGCAAACAATCAGTTCCAGCAGATTCCACAACTAAGGCATAATATGTGGCACTAGCTAAAGTATCAAAGGAAATTGTGTGGCCCAGGAATATTCTAAAAGATTTGCAGGAGAAACACATGCATTCAACTCCTCTCATGATCGACAACACTTCTACAATAAAGTTGGCCAAGTACCCAAAGTTCCATGATCGAAGTAAGAAAACCAATACAAAATACCATTTGATTTGACATCATGTTGAGTCTAAGACAATCCATCTATGCCATTCTTCCACAAATGATCAGATTGCATACATATTCACCAAAGCATTTGGAAGAGAAAAGTTCTAAATATTCTGAATGATGGTTGGACTCACCAACATCCGTTCAAATTAAGGGGGGGATTTTGACACCTAATCTTTGGGATTAGGAAATTCATGTAAAATAATGAGATTAGGAATATGAAGAGACACTACAAGGTGAAGCCCAAGAGTATCTCCTACATATATATATATATATATATATATATATATATATATATATATATATATATATATATATATATATATATATGAGCAATCTTAATGAAAAATCACAATTCACATTGAGGAGTTACCTCCTGGTCTAACAAAGAAACACTTGTCCACCAGGTCAGGACTGATATAAATATATTTTGATCCAGGATCAATCAAAATAGAAACAAATTGATAAAAAATATTACCTTCCATCTCAATAATGGATGCCTAATGATTTTCCTTCTTGTTATCCACTTTTTCATAAATCAAAGGAATACTCTAGCCAACATCTCCAACTGTTTGTGCCTCTTGAGCATTGTAAATATGAGGCCCGCCACCCTAGTATGATGGGAATTCACTCCTGCAATTCTCTCCACCACAATTCCAACACCGCAAAGGCTTTTTTCCATCGCCTTTATTCAGCTCCTTAGGTTGAGACTCATGTTCTCTCTCAACTTAGGTGCTACATTTTCCTTGTCTCTTACATCTTAAGGTATCCCTATCTTCTGAGGCCACTTTCCTTTAGTCTTATCATTTCCTTTCCATTCCCGCTTAAACTCAAGCTTGCGCTTTGAATGCTCATAAAATTGCTTCATATTTCTAATGTCTTCCTCTAGTGATCGGGGCTCATTAAACTCAATACAGTCTTTGATGGAAATCCACTAATGCACCTTTGAATATTTTCTTTCTCATCCTTAAGATAAGGCACATACCTCAACAACTCCATGAATCTTCTAATATACTCATCATTTGTCATAAAACCCATATTCAACTCATATAATTCCTTAGCCCTATAATCATAGTATCTTTCAGATAGGTACTTCTTCTTGAAGAGTCTCTCAAACTCATCCCAAATCAGCTCTTCTTCACTAATGCTTTTGACATTCTTTAAATCTTCCCACCAAATGTTTTCTTTCCCTTTGAGACTGAAGGAAGTTATCTTGGCTTTCATGTTCTCTGAGTAATCATGCAATCTAAAAAGCTTCTTCACCCCAAGAAATCATGCTTCTACATCTTCTGATTTCTTCATCTCTCCATCAAATGTAGTAGACTTGGCTTTCCTGAACTCATCTGGAAAACACTACTTCTCACTCCTCCTATAAGGATGTTGGTGATGATGTCTCTCATAACTGGAACTAGAATAAAACCCATAAGCATTACCCCTCTTGTCATGTGTATCCAAGGATCTACCACCTCTAACTATACCATCTTTGTCCAACTTGTATCATGTTAGAGCAAGGAAAATTTTAAGAATGGGAAATTATTTTGAAGTTTAAAACATTAGCGAATCTCACTAGTCCCTAATATGACAACTATAAAATGTTTATTCATATATTTGTAAAATTATTCAAATTTATAATGATTTTCTATATACTCTCTATATAATGTTGGCGATTTTTAAGTTAAAATAATTTTATATGTAAAATTTGGGTGAATCATTTTTATAAAAAAATGGAAATTGGCGAATCTTTTTTTGGAAAAAACATGAAAAATTAGCCCACCTGCGAATATTAGCCCCTAAAATTTTCTATGTCTTTGAGACCTACTACCATATGCCCCATTAGTCTTCTCCTCTTTCCTATCTCCATGATTGATCCACATATGTCCCTACATTTATAAGTCTGAAATACTTTGAAGAATCACTGCATTGGCCTCTGCTTTCTTTTTCGGAGCCCTTGCAAGTATTTCCCATGCCTAAATAAACTTGTTATTTTCTGGCTTGCAACTCCTAATTTATGCCTTCAAACTTCTCAATGTATATGCTAGATCAGGAGAATACTCTTCTCCTTGATGATCAACCGACCCTTCTCATTCCATATAATTCACATCAGGCCTGTAATGGGACTCACATTAACTGTAATCCACCATTATGCTCTTCATCTATGATCTTCTATTTCCTGCAAACATAACATGTTAGATAAAACAAAAGAAGGAATATTCAAAATCATGCCTCAGTGTACCTCAGGGAAGGCTATCATATCTGCACAAATAAATTCAGATTAGCATGATATATATAATGATATCAACATACCAACATCATGCATATTAACACAAAACTATAATTTTAACTACCTACGTGATAACCATAACCACAACAATAACAATGCATGCATAGGAAATAGATATATGACTGGCATGCATGCATAAAAATCAGGTCTACCCCAAGTTCTAGTGCTACAAACTCGTTCTAATACCAACTTGAAACACTTGTATAGAGGAAAGGTTGCATGGAATGAAACTTGCTTTGATACCACCTTGTAACGACCTCCTCCCATATTTACTCGCTTTTACAAGCTCTCCAAGGTAAACATGAGTTGATTACTACTATGACATGACCTGACCTCTAAGTTCCAGTTATGGAAGTGGGGCCTATGACTGAAACACATACTTCCACCCCTCAGGGACACTAGATCACTCAACAACTTGAAAACCACCTCTGATGATCAACCCCTCGGCTCGAACTCATTTTTACAAGCTTGGAACCCCAACCACACCCATAAAACATTGTGCATGTGGTTATGAGGCTCCAACCACACCCATAAGACTTCCTACATGCGGTTATGACCAAAATTTCCTTGTTCTTTACATGTGGTGGCGTGATCTATGCCACTTTTTCAGGGCTAGTCTTCAGGCCACTATCCAAAAGTGCCCAAAACTTTCCAAAATGTGATCAATTATGTTAACAAATCTATGCAATCAAAAATTAGGTTAGGTATTACTCAAAACATGCTAGTCTCATGATAAAAATTTCATCAAACATGTGATAAAGATAGAAGCTACAGGTCATGAATGAATATCTTATCGCAAACTTCTATACTCCATCAGAGAATCATCAAGAAGGCCAAATGCCCTCTCAAGTAGCGGCAACAACACTTGTTAGCCCATGCATTCATCAATCATTAAATAAATTATCAGATCATGAACGAGATCCATTGTAATAGAACATCATATAACCATAATACAAGCCATGAAAAATCAACCATAAGATCAACGTAATAAACAATACATATGCTCATTGATCACAATAAGAAAATACCTCATATTAACTTGTGAAAAAACCAACCAAGTAAGGTAATTCCACGTACCACCTGACCATAGATTGGCTAAACCAAAATATCTCTTTCATCCAATCACCCTCGCACCATATTCCAAGCATGAATGTGGGATCATATGGGTTAAACCAAATAGAACCAACCAGGTATTTTAGAGACCAAACCACCTCAACCCTCAACCATAGTGATTTCACGTAACTGGTCCAAAAATCACTAACACTAACCAGATTGGTCCCTTCCCAAGATTTCCATGGCTCCAAGGATTCTATCTTAACCCACAACCTCCAGGGAACCCAAGTTGCTACAGGGCTCCAAAGATCTCCCATATCAAACGAAAGCCTACAAGGAACCAAAGTTGTTCCATGGCTCTAAAGATTCTATCCCAACTCACAACCATAGGGAACCTGAGAACCATTCAGAAATCCAAATGAGTAACCCACTGCATCATGATTATCTAGGACATGGAAAGGCAAGGTTGAAACCATTGTCAATCTAGGAAAATATACATGCCAATGTCTACAAATAACCAGAGAACCACAAGCATGTATCATGCATCCAAATCTCAACAAGAAATCCACACATGCAACCTATTACCTGCAACGAAATCTTGTTTTAGTTGTTGATCCACCTTTCTCCTTGCACTCCCTTTCTTTCCTTTGCTTCTCTCCAAATCCAAGTGAATTATAGAATGCTCCAAGAATACTCTAAGTGCGTAAGAGTGTGGGAGAGCTAAAATGAACAAGTGTTGAGCCAAAACTTTCAAAAAACTATCAATTGTTTCTCTTATGCCTTTTTATCTTTGATGTCTCCTTTTTCTTTCATTTTCCTTCATTTTCTCTATAATTTCCCTTGCATTCATATTTGTGTCTCTTCGCCTTCCTTTTATCCTATTTTCCTTTATTCCTCATAATTAAATTCCATTTATTTCCTCTTTTCCTTTGCCAATTTCCATAGCCATATGATTAAACCACAAGTCATGCCCACTATAATTTTTTCCCGTCATTCAGCTTGGAATACGTGTCCCATGACCTTGGTCTTATTTTATTTACATGGAAAATCAATGAGGGGTTGTTACAACCTTTGTTAACTAAGTGGTGATCTTATTTTGATCCCACCACTAGGTGGTATTTACATGAAATTTCCTAATGTGTCAACCTATCTCGCTAGTTCTCATATAATGATTTCAATATGGATGATTTTGAAAGCATGTTGTACACCAAAAGACACATGTTTGGTGTCTAATGTCTACATCTAAATGTAATCCTATATAGTAAGCTTGAATGTTGTTAGAAACCCTTCATTGAATTCCATGTCCACACAAACATAAGTGCATATGGTGATATGCCTCCTTTTTCACTTCTACATGGTGGAGGTGGAACTTTCCTAATGAGTTTTTAATAGCCTTAATTAATTCAAACCCAAAAATTGCAGAGGAATATTGGGAATCCTTACCCATATAAGTGGAATAAATTGATGTGCTTGAGAAAAAGACTAAGAAGGAAGTTCTTGTGCCGAAATAGGGTAAGTCCAGTCATGTTGAAAAACAAGTTGGCACTTGTGCTTTTGAAGAAGAATGTTTAGTTAAACATGTTGAACTTATTAATCTTAAATAAAATGAAGCTACTCATATGAATGAAAATGAAATGAGTGTTGTGAACTTGCAGTTGAAAGAGGAAGAGCTTGATGGGATGAAGCTTGCTAAGGCTGAACTAGATTCAAACATGTCACAACCATTGAAGGAAGATGGAGGCACTCTCTTGGAGATACCTTGTGCTAAAGAAGAGAATCATGTCATTACAAAATAAGTGGGTTCTTTAATGAAAGAGCCTTATGTAGATTTGGATAAAGAAAGTTTTGCAATGACTTTTCTTAGTAAGGTCAAGGAGAGTTTGCATTTAGTTATGCGAAAAATGATTTTGATAGATGCAGGACTTGTTCAAGAAGAATTTTACCTCGTGATGGATGGTGTGAATGCCCAAGACAAGGGCAGTGGATGAGATTCTCATGTGATGGGTGAGTCATTTTTGGTCAAGTGAAGATTTGGCCAAGTGTCTGGCATGGCTCATGGATGAAGGTCGTCCAAGTGGAAGCACTTGTAGTAGAAGGGAATTTTGGAAGAAGAAGAGATAACTTGACATAGAACTTGGTGGACTTGTTCATTGAGGCTTTGTAGAGGCCAAGGTCGATTTCTCGGTGAACCTTTAGTGGGGGAGGCTTCGTTGAAGAATGGGACCAGCTGAGTAGTAAAGAATGATGAAATTGGTTGGCAGTCGTCGTTGAGACTTCGTTTTGAGGAGAATGAGCTATTCATAACCGAAGGTGTGGCCGAATGAGGGGGCTTACACGACCGAAGTGAGAGAAAATTGTGTGATGAGTGAAGCTTAATTGTATGATGAGCATGGGTGATTGAGAGCGCTTATTGATTGAATTTGAGGGTGTGATTATGGAAGTCGTGTGTGCCAAACTGAAGTGGGAAAGTTGAAATGATTGAATTTGTGTGCGCCGAGATGGAGATGAGGGTTGGAACTTCTTTGTAGAAGTGAAGAAGGCAGTGGTGCAATGACCACTACCATGATGGATGGTGAACTAGACTTCTTGAAGGAAAACTTGGGGATTTCTCAACGAAGATTAAAAGAGAAGAAGAAATACTTGAAGGAGGAGAGTCATGCATTAGGGGATTCCCCTCATGCGTTGGCTAAACGAGGGAAGTTGTAATCAACCATGGATGAACTCTTGCCGATCTATAATATAATGAAGTGCATTGATGAAGAAACGACTAAGGTGGTGAAGGAACTTGATGCACTTCAAGAGAAGACGACCGAAGTTGAGAAAAGAACTGATGTTCTTGAGAAAAAGACTAAGAAGGAAGTTCTTGGTCATGAAGAAGGTAAGTCCAGTCATGGTGAGGAACAAGTTGGCACTTGTGCTTTTGAAGAAGAATGTTCGGTTGAACAAGTTGAAGTTGTTAACCATGAAGAAGAGGAAGTTGGTCATACAATCAAAAGTATAGTGAGTGTTGCGAAATTTTAGTTGAAAGAGGAAAAGCTTACGAGGACAAAGCATGTTAAGGCTAAACCAGATTCAAGCGTATTGGAGCCATTGAAGGAATATGGAGGCACTCCCCTAGAAATACCTCATGCAAGAGAAGAAGGTTATGCGATGACTTCGATTATGAATAAAAAATGGGGTTCTTCAAAGAAAGAGCCTTATGCATGTATTGATGAAGAGAGTTATGTGATGACTTTTCTTAGGAAGGTGGAGGTGAGTTTTCATTCACTTATGCGACGGATAACTTTGATTGATGCAGGGCTTGTTCGGGTGGTGTTCTACCTCATGACATATGGTGTGAATGCCTGAGACAAGGGTGGTGGATGAAGATACTTATGAGATGAACAAGACAAGAAGTCCACATGATTTGGGGTGCAACTTGGTTTTAGGCAAAGAACTAAAACATAGGACGGGAAAAACAAAAGTAAAGGGCGTTGATATGTGCTTGCCCTAAGGAGAGTTGGGAAAGTCTCCAAGTTTATGGGTTTTTGGATGCCTCTGTTGAGAAAGGATTTGGCTGCCCTATGTTTGGTTGTAGGACTAGTTTATTGGGTTATGTTGTACTTTGTCTAAGTCTTGTGGAAAAAACCTTTGGGGTTTGGCCCAACCTTGGTAATTGGGATTTTTTGAATTTGAGCTTCCTTGTGACAACAAGTCGACAAGGGCTTGGTCTAAGGTATGCCTTTGAAAAATATTGTAGAAGATCTTAAAGCATGAAGTTCATAAAAGAAGGGCAGATTTTATGTTGGGAGTTCCCCCTCCCATGTGTGTTGTTGTACATGTTCATGTTATTTTGAAGTGTACAGTTATTCTATATTTGTTGTTTTCATTGAATTTTTTCATATCACAAGTTTTATGAATGTTAAAGAAGTGAACTTGAATAATAGAATAAGTGTTAAAAGATAAATTGAACGTCTATTGCGTTGAAGTTACTTGAAAACTTAATTCCGCAAAGTCGATAATGGCTTCACAAAAAAGACACATAGGCTAGAGGCGTGGGTCGAGAGTGAGTAGTTGTGTGCCTTACGATGAAATATCGCTTATGATGCAAGGAGGGAATCCCTCAATGCATGACTCTCCTCCTTCAAATATTTCTTCTTCTCTTCTAATCTTCATTGAGCGACCCTCAAGTTTGACTTCAACAAAACTAGTTCACCACCCATCGCGATAGTGGTTGTCATACCACTTCCTTCTTCACTTTTACAAGCAACCTTCTTCACTTTGCTCCTAAACCATGGACTAACTTCGAGAATGAGGTTCATGCCCTTCACAAGAGGATTCAATGATGAATAATGCTTTCATTTAGGGAGATGAAGGATTCATCCTTGATTTCAAGTTTTTTATGTTATGGAAATCATGCATGCATACTTCTGATTTTTTTTCCATAAGCCACTAAATCTATAATTGTCACAATGCTTTTTGAAGAACTATGTTTAGTTAATGGCATGAGATACCACTACCAGGGAGGGGATTGGAGCCTCTCATATTGGTGGGAATAATTTCCTCCATAAGGGTCAATTTAAATGTCTTATTTTCATTTAGTAGGTGCATGGACATGAGTTAGGGGGATAAGCCCTAACTAAGCCAAGGAATTAACAATAAAGACTATCATGGACATGAGAAGGGAGATAGTTTGCAAGGCATTACTTGAAGGTAGTGACATGGAAGGAAGCATGGGGTTGGGTTATTGATGTGGAGCCAGGAACTTAGGGATTCAAAAACAATGTTGAAGTGATTTGCAGGAGGCTAGAGGGGATGACTTAAAAATCCATGGGCATGACTACGATGTCAATAGACCGTAGGTCCTAAATTCTCTACTTAGTAAACCCTAAACACCCTATACTAATATTCAAATCCAAAAAATATATTGATGTGATATATCCACTTCAATTCTAAAAAAATAAATTTGAACCTTATACAAATTCTCCACCAAGGTTCAAATCCCCAATGAAACTTTCGCTTATTGCAATAAGGCTAAAAGGGTAGATGAACCTAGGGATAGAGGTTCACTTTAGTCTTAAGGATGTATCAACTCTTCCTAAGTCATAAATTTTTGGTATATAGAATGTTTGTGATATTAATTGTTTTTTGTTTTTGTTTTATTTGTTGTGGACTTACACATCAATGATGTATTAACGTGGTATGAATTTTTTTTTTGAGTATATATGTTTAAATTTGAATACAAGCTTTCAAAAATCCATATATTAATATTTTTTTAGATTTATATTAATATTGTATTAATTTTTATTTTATTTTTGTCGGTCAAAGTCTATTTTATATTATCATAGCGAAATTGACATCAAACAACAGCCTTGTTGTGATACATCCAGGCAGCCCGGTAGGCAAAAAAGGCCAAAAGTGTCTCGTGTGCATGACAAGGCATACGGTGCCATTGGTTATTATCAGAACAAAATTAACAAAAAACCAGTGGATACATAGCTTCATGGAGGTGGATTGAGAGGGCCTAATGGTGGCCCAACAAAGAAACCGACATGATTATGCACATGGTAGTCAATATGCTCAACCTGGATCTCTAGTGCTCGGAGGTGGTCGTGAGAGCGCCTCAGCTGATGACACAAAATCTCTAGAGCATCTAGAGTCTCGTTTTGCAGATGATGAATGTCATTTATGTAGGAAATGAGTTCACTACAATCCCCATACCTTTGTTCCCTCATGGTGTCCAGATTGAGCTGGATTTGTTTAAGTTGAACTGAGATTCCGTCCAGGGTGGGTGGAGCTTCCACTTGCCTAGGTGACTAGGCTGGAGAAACCGCCATGGAAGCCACTGAATGCTAGCTCTCGATGGATTTTGAGTTTGAGCTTGGGTCCCCGTTCAGCCCGAGTGCTTCCATCCCTCGACCAAATATTCCTCTGCACGCACGGCCTCGATCGCGTGGCATGAGCTTCGTGACCCTGCTCTGGCTTGCCTCCGTGTTAAAACTCCAATTACCGGCAGGTCGAGTAGCCCGTAGTCCAGCACTGTTGTCCCCAAAGCCACCACTACCCGTCTAGCCACCCACTCTCAAACCAACACAGGAGACTGCCACCAAACCACCAGTGAATTCCTTGCTGCTCTCGGAGGCGGAGATGAACCACTGCCCTCTGAAAGATGAAACCACTAGAAATCCAGGAGGGCCTCTGAGCCCGAACCAACACTGCACAGAGGTCGGCTCCATTGTCTCTGCAACCCCATCCTCCACTACATACTGGAAGGACCACAGAAGCCACGTGCCTGAAAACACCTTTCCCACTAGTAAGCCAAACACAATTGTCTTCCCGTCACCCTGCTACTCCTCTAGCTCCTCGCTTACAGGATTCCACAGGTCATGGAACCACCATCCCTAGTTCCCTGTCTCCTGCGTCTTCCACCGCGCCTCCTGTCATCAAAGCTCAAGCCAAAGATTGAGAGCCAACGTCGATGCACAGAGAGAAGTTGCCTCGCAAGCATCCACCATCGCCCAAACCTTCATACTGCTCGCCACTCACCCAAACACCTGATAAGCGCATGTCATCTGCCATGAGACCTCACATCCCAAGGGCTCATAATGTTCGAGCGTGAGAGTTAATGACTCCAGGTGGCGCGTGGCGTTAGGCCTATCTGGCCCGCGCTACTAGCTCTCAGATTTCCATCAAACATGACACCCCATCGAGGATTATATTAATATTTTTAATCAAGTTAATACAAAAATTATATTTTATTAAAATATATTATTTTTCATATTTTATAAAATCATATAACTTTTAAATTTCTTCCCAAAAATAACATATATTAATTAAAATCTAATGCTATTCACCCAACATATATTAAATTTATTGTTGAAGGCTTCTTATTTCAACTTAAGGTGAATGAGGATTAGTTGACTTTTTTTTATTTGTCTGAGGCCTAGATCGATTCTCAAGGGAATATGTTCAACATATGCTTAAGGTGAATGCTTATCAAGGGTTGTAGTGTGTTACAGAGTTTTTTAGGTTGCATTGACTTTTAATAAATTTAAAAGTATATATTTGTGCCAAGTGGCTGAACACCCACCAATTTCCTAGGGATTTGAGATTATTCCAATTCTAATAAGTTCCATTCCTCATTATTATTTATAACATTCATTTATATATAAGCAAATTTTATTTAACAAAATGGTCCATTAATTTTAATAAATTAAAAAAAATAGAGTCCTACTAAGTGGCTCCCCCACCCACCAATTTCCTAGAGATTTGAGATTATTCCAATTCTAATAAATTCCTCGCTATATTTATAACATTCATTTATATATAAACAAAATTTATTTAGCAAAATGGTATGTTTTACAATAAAATGTATAATTCTTTTTTTTTTCCTCAAGTTAAAATTGACCCAAGCTTTTTTATACATGGCTAATCAGGTAAATTTGTACATTGATAAGACATTCTTTGTCTTGCAATAGTTTTTTTTGTTATATTTATAAAACCTTCAACTATATCAACCACTTTAATATTTTTAATATAATTATACTATTTCATTTTTCAGACTTCTGCAATTAATATTTTGTTGTATTTTGTCTTTTGAGTCCATCGCATCAAGATTAAATTTTTGTTCAATTCAATGTTTCTACCTTGATAATAAACCATGATAGATAGTTAAAAACGTTGATTTAAACAAAAATCTAATCTTGATGTAATCGATTCGAAAGACCAAACACAATATATATACTAATTTAATAATATATATATATATATATATATTACTTTATATTCATTATAAAGTAAACCTAGTAAACCTTCTGATCTTACTTTTATAAAAGCTTTTGTAAAAGTTACGAATAAAAATCAATATCTTTCATTAAAAGTTACGAACAAAGATCAAATTCATATGACTGTTATGACGGTTGGTGATACACTGGCGTGAGGCGGCCTAAAAGATTCCGTGGAGAATGTTTTAGAAAATTAGGCAGTACTTATTCAATTGTTTTTAAGTCAACTGTTTCGAATAATAATTCAAGAAATATTACCTTTTTCTACCGATTACGTTTTTCTATCGTTGCTAATTGGTTTTTTTTTGTTACTAGGGAAATTCGATTAGAGACAGAAAAGGTGGTGTTCTCTCATCCAAAAAAATTATATATGAAAACCATATTTAAAATTTGAAAATTTGAGTAAATTGTGTTGTCATATAAGTTAAATGATTTAAGAATGTTGATAAATTTTTTAATTATGTTTTGAATATTTTAAGGTGGAAGTTTCTAGTCATTAAGTGTGGTTCATATTTTTGTTTTGAGGATGAGTATATCTTTGTCATGAGGATGAGCTATATTTGATGGCTTTAAAAGTTGCTTATAAAAAGTTCAATGTGAGTAATCTGGAAATGGTAGAAAATAATTGCTCTTTTCACAGAAGCTTTCACTCTAAACCCATTAATTTTATACATCAATTTTCATGGTGATATTTATTCAAAAACCTATGGAGATAGTGGTTATGGCAGTGCCTAGCATTTACAATGTCTAGAACCCATGTAGCCATACCATCCAATTTTTTTTAATCTTACGCACTTTGTCTTTCTTGGCACACCTTTGCTTCAACTTCATTTATTCATGACTGGATTTCAGCAAAGTATAAACTTGGTAATGATGAGTTGAAGATTCAACTCGAGAATTGTTATAGTTTCCATGACCACCATGACTCCCTCTGTAGTAGTAGGGGCACTTATGCTATTAGTCATTGTTGTTGGGGGGAGGAGAAAACTAGTGAAGTTGAGAAAACCAAAGAAAAAAGAGAAATTATCCCATGGAGGAAGGTCTGAGACAAATTAGAACAACACGAGGCCCTCCTTGTTGGATAGAATTTGTGAATGCAAAAAGAATGCTAGTGGAACAAGATGGAATGAGAGCGACCAAGACAGAGAACTCTAGTCGTAAGTCATGGTAGCTGGAGGAAACACCCTACATGGGAGGAACTTAAGTGAAATAGAAACCCAAGGTACACACTAAGAGAAGGTGATGGCATAAAATTCTCTATAGAGACCACCATACGAGAGATAAATGCTACCCATAGTGTGTTGCAGGTGGTGCTTCAAACAACGATTGTCATAAATACAATGCATTGGTAGCGGTTGACGAGGAGGGGAGGTTGCACAAGGTTGCAACGGTTGCACAAGGTTGCAATATATCCCACGCTTCAATCATTACATGTAGGTAGCATCACTCCATCAAAGAAGTATTTATTCACATAATTCATACTAGCACAACCATGTAAGTCAACTAGCTAAAAAATGTCAATAAGCCTATCAATATCAATTTGATACATCAACTGCCAATCAAAAATAAAATTATAAAAACCAAATAAAAAATCCAATAATCCACCAAAACCCTACCCAAATCACCAAAAACCCCTATTCCCATTATACTTTATATTTTTTGTTGGAATCAATGCTTACATCCTATATTTGAGATATTGGTTTGTGATGGTTGAGAAATTCTCTCAACCTCTTCTTCTAACTTAGGAATAAGTTAGATCTGAAAAACTCTATATAATAGAGTAATCTAAATGTAATCTTTGTGTTTGTTTACACATACACCTTTTGTGTGTAATATATGAGTGTTTTTTAATTAGTTTTATCTTGGTATCGGAGTTGGATCTGCATAGATTAGTTTAAACCCTATGACAGAGAGCTTGCACTACTATGCATATTGGTACACAACAAAACCGAAGGAGCCTAGCTTGGAGCGTATAAATCTATCTACAGCAATCGGGAATCGTTAGGGAAGGGCTTGTAAGATGCCTCGTCATTCGTTTTTTTGAATTCAAGACACCAAATGGAAATGGTATAATGAATTCCGTGGAGAGCTGTTGCGCTTGGATGAAGTGGTTGTCGATGCATGTTGTACGAGTCGCAGACATCGATCGTATCTATTCCCTGCTCCGTTGACCAGCCAAGAGTGTAATTGAGCCATCTCAATAGAACTCAGCACACCGTGAAACTCAGCACAGCGTGAAGACAATGACCTTTCTTTGATGAGATTGGGCATATGTAAAGAGTAATCAGTAATCATCCTCAATAACTTAATGGCACTGCCATGAATCAATGATGCACATTCAATTCCATTCACCGTTAAGGTATATTGAGTTCGTTGAATAGTTGAGATCCATTTTTAGTAAGCAACTGCGATTAGTTTTCTTAAAGGCCACTGCCTAGAGAAGTTGATTCGCTATGTATTCGTATGAGGAAATCAACAACATTCTGCAATACCAGGCTGACGTTTCACAATAGGACTGGAAAAAGTATTCGATTGCAGCCTCACAGAAGACCTACATTTCTCTCTAGTGTTGCTTCCTTCGATATGAGAATAGACCTCGTGTCATCGCATCTGCGTTGCAGGAGCAGCTTTCATGCAGTGATTTCCAAATGTATTTGCAGTTCATGGATTTGGATTATGACAGTTGACTAAGTTTGAACAAATTTCTGTTGGCTATTTGCGCTGGAGTGTGGGATGTCGACCCACGTGGAGCTGCAGCGGTCCAGCGATGTTGATGATCAGCTGGGACATGACGCATGTGAAGCTGAACGCTGTGAGAAGTAAACTGCTGGTGTCGAGTAGTTAAATTAGTAGTATTATAATTTGTTTGTAAATTAAGTGGTGATGAATTAAGGAGGTTATTTTGTAATACTGATTCTAGATACATTCTGTATCTAGACGGCTTCTCTAGATAACTAGCGAGTACAGCAGTTAGAACCCATGTATCTCGGTGGATGGGAGCTCGTCCATAGAATGACTAGGAGTTTAGATATTACAAATATGCAAGAAATTGTGTTTGAAGAGATCGAGAGGAAGTAATGCTCAATATGGATGGTTGTCGAGATAGTATGGTAGTTGTGGATCTAGGGAATGATCCCTCATTAGTAGTATACGTGGAGTGGTCTCCTAATGAGGTTATGCGACAGCTTGGGATGTTGTTCGATAATTGACTTCGGGAGGTCCTTGATTCGGGAGTTCAAGTCGAACTCAAGAATCCAACTTGCTCACTGCATCTTTACGAGGGTTATGAGGCAACTTGATGGAGCATCTACTCATAAGCTAAAGAATGATTGTGTTTTTGAATAAATTTATATAATGTAAGCATTAAAAGGGGATGTTGGAATCAATGCTTACATCCTATATTTGAGATATTGGTTTGTGATGGTTGAGAAATTCTCTCAACCTCTCCTTCTAACTTAGGAATAAGTTAAATCTGAAAAACTCTATATAATAGAGTAATCTAAATGTAATCTTTGTGTTTGTTTACACATACACCTTTTGTGTGTAATATATGAGTGTTTTTTAATTAGTTTTATCTTTTTTTTTATGTCCAATTTAATCAATCAAAAACCCTTAATCCCAAAGAGATTATAAATTATTAACTTAACAAAACAATTAAAAAGAAATCTTTTGATATTTTTAAAAATAAAATAAAAAACAAAAATAAAAATAAAAATAAAATCAACTTAGATCCATCTTAACTAGAAGCTTTTAAGGGCCGAGAGGAATTAAATTTCTCAAGGTGCAAACCTCTTGTGAGTGCAAACTTCGGGAAAGGTTTGCACCTCAAGAGATTTGATTCCTCTAAGAGCTTGATAGATCAAGAGTTAAAATGGATCTAGATTGGTTTTATATATATATATCATTGCCAAAAACATGAGTTGTCAAAACCCTCAATCCAAACAATAAATTTTATTTTTATTTTTAATAATTTGAATTTTATTTATTTTTATTTGACAGATTCAAAATGTTTACATAACATAACAAGACATTACAACATCTCTTCCATACTAGGTTAAAGTTCTTGGTGAGATAAATTAATACAAATTAATTTCAATAAATAATCAAATTCATTATTATTAAATTATAATTATTTTTAATTATTTTTTAATAATATTGGTGGCCTATCATTTCTTCACATCTTCACATTATGCACCGGACAATGTTAATACTAAAAAGTTAAGGATGTTGTCTAACTATTTTATGTTTTGGAGATACAAAAAAAAATTTGGTTTGATCTTGAATTTTTGTTATTTGAAATATGTTTTTGAATGCATAAATAGATTCAATGTCTTATCAATCCCTTGAGACATTCAAATTATACCAATTTCACAATTCAAACTTGTAATTCCAACAAATCCTTACTAGATTTAGAACAAATTTAACCGAAAAATATACCCAAAATTTTTTTAAAAAAAATGTTAAACCTAATGACACGATTAAGTGCCAATTACACCGAGTCAATCGATACGAGGGACGCGTAGCAGAATTTCAAAATCCAAATGCATAGCCCCAATTATGCATGGGTATAAAAAGTACATAAAATCCGTAGCTGACACGTTGATATGATAAAATACGTACACGAATGTGCCGTGAAAGGTTTGTCAGTCCAGTTGTTGATGCTCATCACTGTCACTAACCCGTTCCTTGTTCCACACTACCAAAAAAATCCCCACTCGGAGACGGTTTCCCTCTAATTGATTTAAAAATTAGACAATGAGAATTAAAAAAATAAATACGACAATGGCACAAATCCCATTATTGTTTAATTTGGAAGCTTCTTCCAATTCTAAAATATATCTTTTTATCAGTGTAAAGTTGTGATTATTATTATTTAAAAAACTAAAAAATAAATTTTATTTATAAATTAAAATTTTTAAATAATTTTTATTTTAAATATAATTATTTAGTTATTATAAATTAAAAATATTTTACAATAAATAATGATTATATATATATTGAAAAGTGAAAAAATTATCATTTAAATATATAAAATTTAAATTTTGATTACTAGCATAACCATTATTCATGTTAACAACTCATTATAGTTATTTAAAACATTTTATCCAAAATGATTTGAAGTGCTTGTTTGTTTTTCTTTATCTGGGTCTAAAGTTTTTATTTTTGTGGCCAATTTTCTTAACATTTCTATTTCTCTTCCTTATTTCTCCCTTTTGGTTTTCCGCACGAGGTATATCAACTAAGGGTTTGGTTAGATAACGTGTCACTACACACCTGCCATCCCATATGTGTTGTAACTACAAAGACTTTCGTTGGGTGGGTGGTTAGTTATTTTTGTTGGAGTTCTTTATTGGTCACTTGTTGTTGTGCAAGTCTGTAGGTACTTACAACGCTTATAGTCTTTCCTGTGTTCATTCCTTTTACCTTACAATCGCTTCCGACCTATTTCTATTATCAACCAAACTCATTTACCTTGGTCGTTATGGCTCCTCGAAATAGAATTCTAAGCCGTCGACGTGGTTCATCCACTTCCTCTTCCCCTTGTCGTCGGTTATTTGGTTGGGAATCAGTGTCTAATTTCTTCAATACATTTCCTATTGAGATAAGGAAGGAAGTACTCCTTCTTAAATATAAGGAGTTTGGGGAATAGGCTTACTTCTCAGATTCAGTTGTTGGAGGTGCTTCTCTAAAGTGGGTTCCAGATATGATCAAATTTCAGAAACGAAAGCTCCACTTCCTACATTCTATCATAGTGCACCAATAGATGGAAACACTCATGTGGATGGTCCTAGGGGACAAGCAGGTTGATAATTATAAATTGCTCGCGAGGCAGGAGGACATCAAGCGAATCCTCAAGGATATAGGTTACAACCTATATGACATTGTCACTCAACTTTCAAGGGTGGATAAATATGTTTTCTCAGACTCTAGCACTGAATCAGAGGAGATCAATGAGCCTCCACTCAACGTAGCTCTTCCCGTTGCTTCTCCTCGCGGGAACTCCACACCCCTCTCTCCTCTAATTATCTCGGACTGATGCAACCAACGTCAAGGCACCATCGGGTTCTCTTCGTTTCTTGATTGATGGTTTCTAGTAGTGGTGGTGATAGTGGTCTCGTGGTCAATCTATATGTTCTCGTTTCAATCCCAACTTTGTATTTTGGATGTTTGTTGGACTTCACCTAGAGGCTTTTTTCTTTTTTGCTAAGGGCTGAAATGATGTAAAAAATTAGACTCTTTTGTGTGTTCTGTTAAATGTACTCATGGTAGTAAATAGCTTCATGGACTTATGTCTCCTTCGGATTATAGGGTACATTTGGAAGAAGCCCCTATCTCACAGGGTTTTGTTTGGGTGATTCAAAAAATATTTAGTGTCTCATGTAAACTTTTTTGATAATGGAAATATGTTGACGCAACTTACAAAAAAAAAGCGCTTGTTCGTTTAAATGCACAAAAATGTATGCAAAATAAATAATTTCAAAATTCACTAAACATTGTTTAACATATTGAAAGATAGGGTTTTAACATTTTAAATATATTTATTATTAATATCTTTGTGATATGCCAAGAGTGGATATCTACCACCTGCCCATTGTAAAAAGAGTGGATCTTTCTCTGCCCATAAAGAGCTACTATTTGACCTCAATAGAGTAGGGATTGGTTGGTTCTGTAGCAAAGGAATTGAATCTATTTATAAAATAATTAATTGTCAATGGGGCATGCTTAAGCAATTCCAAGGACTTGTTGGTCTAGACCTGGGACTCCTCCTCTCGTAAAGTTAAAGCTAGTCACGCCTATGAAGTTATTTCTTGCTCTGAAGCAACTTAGGACAACAGATGGTGGAATAAACTCAAGTGGAAATGTCATATTCTCAATAAGATAAAATGCTTTGCCTAGTTGGTCCTACATAATTTTGACATGGGAGAATTTGCAGAAAAGAAGCTTTGTGGGACCAAATGGTTGTTGTCTATGCAGACAACATAAAGAAATTGTGGACCACCTCTTTGTTAACTGCTCTATAGCTCAGAAAATTTGGTACTTTGTCCTTTAGGAACTAGGCATTAGAGAGAATCTGGATCTAACTACCTTTGAGGATTTTCTTTTTTATGGGCAAAGAAATGTTAATTTCTATGCTCTCTTCCTATCTTTGTTGCCTAGGGCATATGGCTACCCAAGAATAAGGTTATCTTTGAAAACGATAGTATAAGCATTATCCCTCCGCCTTCCAATATCGTTTCTCTATTTAGAGAATACCTTTCCCAGCAATTCATAAGCCCAAGGAGGATTCTATTCTGTGTTATCTCATATGATCTAACTGTTGGATTTTTTTATGGAACTACACAAAGGAATTTGTGGTGGTGGTGGGAGGGGAGGGGAGGGGGTGGCGTGTTGGATTAAACTGCCTGGAAACATATCTATAAAGTTTAGAATAGGAATTGGAAATGGGACCAACACCAAAGCGGGGCTAGTAGTAGTGTGGGCCCTTCTGACATTTGATAAGGCTAAAAAACATTAACTGCATCTAGATTCTTGGTGACTCCAAATGCGTTATAGAGTGGTTGATAGGTAAAACCAAGTTAGAGATCCAAAACCTCGCTGCTTGGAAGCACAAAATCGTAGAAGCAAAAATCCACTTTTAGGAGATCAAGTTTCAACATATATAAAAAGAATTTAATAAAAATGTAGACAAACTCTTAAAAAGTGTCTTAACTTTGGACCCAAGTACCATTCTCTTTGAGGATCTTGTCGGTGGTTATGTCCAACATGTTCACTCCATTCCTATAGACTTCATGTTTTAACTTTGGTCTCCCTACACAATCATTGTTAGCCACTCCTTTCAACATTCCAGAGTAAAGTTGGCATAAAATTAAGCACAACAATCTACAAGTTCATGACTCTCTGAATTTTCAAAATCTTCAAATACTTTTTGAAGACTCTTGTTGAAAATATTTATTCGGATTTTCTATCTCAGATATATCAAATTATACATCTTTTGTATCACTTAGAATTTCTCTCCATAATAAATCAAATTATACATAATCAATATCTTTGAGTTTTCTAGCTAAGTTTTTGTTTAATTTTAAATTATAGAATCCTTCAAACAAATTTGATTATATAGAGTTGTGCAACCTTCTCAAAAAGTTGAAAAACTAGTTTTACAAAAACGATTATGTACTTTTTTACTCCTAGAAACGCTACATCCCAATATAAGATAAATGTGCAAGCATTAAATGTTAGATGTAAGATATAATTATTTTTTAATTATTTTTTTATATTGTAATCTTTTTAATAATAAATTTAGAAATAATATTGTAGATAAAAGAAAATCATGATATACATATCACATTAAAATATATAATATACCATACTTAAATAAATTAACATTTATTTTACCATAAAAAATTCTATATTTAAATTTAAATTTAATTAATAAATACACAAAATCAACTAACTATTAAATTTAAAATCCTCATTATCAAAATCGGCCAATGGTAAGGCAGCTAACACTTCGAGCAAAATCTTCAACATCGATGAGGAATCAATTATGTTACCAACAAACAAACGTGTAGTCAAAGCATCCAGCCAACATTATTATAAAAATAATTTTGGGCAGGAAGAGTCATTATCCTATAATTATTTTAAGTATATTATTAAAAAGGTTCGGGATGTAATGGGTACATTTTAAATATAGTATTAAACAAAATATAGGGATTAAATTTATTTTAAATGTATTATTTAATAAAGTTGCATTTAATAGTATTTATTTGAAATGTATTATTAAAAAAGCTAAAAATGATTAAATTTAATAGCACAAAGTAAAGAGTTTTTCATGGTTATTTAAAGTTTAATTTTTATAAGAATTTAGATTAAGTTATGGAACATTTTGAGATAATAGTTTAATGTGTTGTTCATTTTTATATAATGATTAATCTTTATGAGAGTTAAAGCTAAAGTTATAAATATCTTGAGATAATGGTGGAAAGTTTGATTGTATTTAGAAAAATTATATTAAATAGTATTTTTATCTATATAACATAAATTTATTAAAACCTATTTCCATATTTTATAATTTTAAAATCACATCTCACATTTTTATAAGTAATCAACTTTTGAGACTTTTAATAATAAAAAAGAAATAATATTTTTTTTCACGCTATAATGTTATTTTTTTTTGTTATTTAGAATTAAATAAAATTAATCTAATTTTATCTCTACTCAGGATTTACCATGCTTTAAAAGGGATCTTTTTTTCTTTTTTTTTTAAGTCTAAAAGAGGTTTGCATATCAAGAGATTTGATCCCTCTTAGTTCTTGGTATATCTTGAGTAAAAATCGATCTAGGCTAGTTTAATTCCCCCCTTTAAATAGACTTACATTCCACATGAATACAATAGGTTCGCAATACCATGAGTCATTTTCTCTTTTATTTTTATAGGGTTATTTTTATTTCATTATTTTCATTTTTTATTTTATTTTGATGGAGTTAAAAAGTTTACATTTCATTAATATTTTTATTTTATTTTATTTTATTTTTATGTAATTTGACTTAGTCAAAATGTTAAACATTACATTACAACACATCTACCATACTAGGGGAAAAAATATTTATAAAATATGTTAATTTTGAAATGAGTTGTGGTTTTTAGGCAAGTGGTATTGATAATCCATGGTATTGGCCCATGGTGTTGTAACAAAGCCTATTTACAAGTTAATAATATCTATGGTAAAATGGGGGTAAATATCCATGGTTAATAATCTTGTTATATCGTATGTTTATTGTAAGAATTAAGTTTTAATTTAAAAAATGTTATAAAATTATTATTATTATTATTGAAATTGAGATATGGTTTTTGGGTATGTGGTATTGACAAGCCATGACATTGGCTCGTGGTATTCTAAAAAAAAGTCTATTTAGAAGTTAATAATATCCATGGTAAAATGGGGTGAACATTCATGGTTAATATATATTAATTGATTTAAGTGTTGGTAGTTGGAGGTTTTGTTTAGTTTTGATGGAAAATTAGTAAAAAGATATGTATGAGTTGGGGATATATGACTAACAATTAAGTAGAAATGTAAGGATTAATTTTGGCCAAAACTATATAGATAACAGAGGCTTAGTCTAACTATAGACGAAATAGCCTTTTTTACCGAAATTTGCCAAAATCCTGCAATACAATTTCAATAAGTTTTGTTGTTTAAAATACTTTTTTGAATGCATAAATGGATTCAACACTCTAAAAAACCCTTGTGACACTCAAATTATGCAAATTAAACAATTTAAAGTTAACCAAAAAAATGATTGTGAAAAAGGTCGTTTCGTATATAAGTTAGACTACTTCGATAACAAATATTAATATTTTTTGGGATTCTCTCATCACTATTCAACACTTTAACAAATGATCTTGGTCGAGAGACAACTGCTCGGAGAGCCTTTTGAAGAGAATAAAAAGACTTCTGGATGAAATTCCACAAAAAAATCTTCCATATCCTAAGAAGTCAAAACCTAGAAGCTATCGGAGTGCCAATCAAGCTTGCCAACTCCAGGTTGGCCAATTAGAAACCAACGAAGATTTCAATTGGTGACCTCTACCTTAACCCCAATGAGCTCAACATGAGTAAGAAAGGCTCCATGTTTTATATCCAAAACAAATTCATTACCAAAGGGCTTATCATCAAAGGACTATTATTAAATTAAGGAATCATAAGAAAAATTAGGATGTGGGCCAGACTGCTGTTGTGGAAACCTGAGTTCATTTGAAGTATGCAAATGAGGTAATTTGGAAGTCATTGCAAGGTTGAAGCATGCTTCATTGGCAAAAGTATAGTCTCAATGCAGGACCTTTGTGTCAAGCATTGATTGCAATTTGTAGCAAGGAAATTAAGAAGAGTGATTTTGCTTTAAATAAATCTATGGAGAATTAGCGCCATATGCTGAGAGGGCTTTCCATTTTCGGTCTCCATTTGGGGAAAATTTGACGCACGTTGTGGCTAATTCCATGAAGAATAGGAAAATGCAAGACTGAAGACAATCTGTTTGCAATAGTTAGACCCAAGTTCAAGGTTAATTCAACCTTCTATAATGCGTTTGAGATTGGAAAAATGTCTAAATGCAACAAGATTTGGTTGGAGGTCGACCGGTTCCCAACTACTAGTCAGTTGGCAATCTTTGGAGAGCTAATTCACAACAGTGACTGAGCTTCACCTCTTAAGCGACGTCCCAGAAAGAAATTTGCTACTGGTGAGTCTAGGAATGTACTTTAGGTTTGCTTGATAATTCTTGGTGCAAACATAGGCTCTAGTTTGTAGGTTGGTAAGATTGAATTGTTCATGAATTTTGTAAATAGGTGCGGGAAATAAGTCAACACAGAGGAATCTATGTCCCTACATTAAGCGTCATCACGCTTAGCAAGTTGGTTTGGGGAATATATAATTGTACCCTGAGTCACAATCACCGCCCTTGGGTGAGTCAGGTGCACATGACACTTAGGCGAGTTACGGGTACGGGCACACCCGTGATATGCAATGGGTGTGCAGACATAATGGCGAGTGCACCGAGTTCCCGCCTGACTCGTCTCCAGTTAAAGGTGTGTAGATGGAGAGCGCGCCTAATGGAATTTCGGTTAAAGGCGACATGATGGGCAATGGATCGGTTCTTAGCGATACGATTTCAATTAAACGCATCGAGTGGAATGCACAACTGGGGGTGCACACTTGGGAGTGGGCGGACGAGAGTGGAGCGACACAAATAGGAGGGTCGAAGTGACGAATAACCGAGCGATGAAGTGCGACGAGGAGGAAATGTTACAACGGGCTGACACATATGGATGGGCGGAAGGTGCATTAAACCAACTCGTGCACGAGTTGAACAGGTGTGTCAAACATGATGGGCGTGTCGACTTGAAAGGGTCAACGCCCCAAGCGACACGACCCTTCGTATTACCACTCAATGGGAGTCGTGTGTATATATATATATATATATATATATATATATATATATATATATATATATATAATGGACATGTGGTGGATGAAACTACGAAAAATCCGTTACTTGAAATCCTACTGCAACAACTAATTAAATTTCTTCTATTTGTTATTTTACTAAAAAATTTATTTATTGTGTACTATGGTAAATATCAAAATCAATACGCTACAACCCTCATAAATAAATACTGTGGAAAATAAATACAACGCAGGAAAAACTAGATGCTCACACACATAATTACACAATTATTTTGGACTAAGTCCTCGGAGAAACCCAACTTGGGAAAACCAGTGTAGCATCTGAGGGTTTTAATATTTAGCAGTAGAAAATATGAGTACAAATCTTTGGATGCCTAGAATTGCTATCCAATACAGAGAAATAACTGACAAACAATCTAGTGAGAAAATTATCACTTCCACAAGTGACCTTGAATTGGCCTTAGCTTTGAAAGAGTTGTTCTGCATTGCCTTTGCGCAGTGACTACATCTCTCTACGCAGTTATGTGTCACACAGCTAGGATCACTCGTTCTTCTCACCTCTTATATTTTTTTTTCTAGAAACTGGACCCTCCTAGCCTCTGGAAACTCTCTCCAACTTCTGGAACTGAATCAGCTTTATCTCCCAGCAAAATTGCAGATCTCCTCTGAAGCACTGTGAAGCCTCTGATTGGCCTCTGCATTGCCTCTCCATGGAACTACTGCCTCTCTGCTATGCACTCACTGAATCTGAAAAAATTTCCTCCGACAATAATATCCTTGCCCCTCTCCCACTACAATGATCTCACTAGCTCTCTCTCTAGCAACTCAATGTTGCTACTCTGGAAAATCAATCTGCCAGCAAGTTCGATCTATCTCTCGGTGTGTTCTCTAAGTTCCCATCGAGTTCCTTCTTATAATCTCTCGTTGAGACATCAATGGCCATGATTAGATCTTAATTAATGGCTAAGATTAACTTGGACTCGATCCACACCTTTATCTAGAAGATTCACACCTGACTTAATTAATACCTTTTAATTAATCATATTTCCTAAGTTTAGACTTAGGAAATATTAAAAATTGATTAATTATTTTAATTAAGTCACTTCTGTGTGGAATTTCCCCAAAAAAAAATTTGGATCTTGGAGAATACATGTGTCTTAGCCTCTCTACAAAATCTCAAGGCTAGATCACATCTAATGCCATAAAAATCAACACTCCCTCTTAGCATGGAATGTGCTCTAGTACTGCTGCCCTCCTGATAGCAATACTCTGACTTTGTACCACCTCCTACTACATTGTTGATGTCTGGCCTCATTTCCCACCAACTATTGCGCAACTCTGATTTTGTGTTGTATCTGTGTTGTTGCTGACCCTGCATACTGCTGCCAACTACTGCATCTGCACTACAACTCTATTGTTGTTGCCACTACAACATCTACAACTATCTCTCATCTGTTGACGCTGCAACTCAAATATATCCATCATATTGAACCAACTGTGTTCAGTCTGATGCATCTTTCACCCGAGTCTTGATTGTTGCTAGTCATTGCGTTGTCACTGAAGCCTCTGCACTGCTACACTGAAGACATTGTACTCCAACACTGTTGCTAACTCTGCTCTATGTTGCTTAGTCTCTTGCTGCTACTAGTTATTGCATCTGTCACTCTGGCACCTACCTGCACAAATTTTCATTGTTCCATCCTACTACTGCTACTATGGGTTCTTGTTGATCAGGAGATCATGAATTTTACTCAAAATTGAAAGTGCTCAAAACTGTACTAAACCTGAGCGACCGAGTAGATCTCGTCATTTTGATTCCAGCACCGCAAATGATTCGAAAAACCGATGTCGTATGAGCGAGATATCGTGTTCTGATCGATTTCCCAAACAACTAAAATTTTGTGACAAGAGTGACTAGGATGCCTAGTCAACATGCATGTACAGTCACCAAAATTAGAATATTCTTAGAATATTCCATTCTTTAGACCAATGAGGCTTCACCACATGGCATCTGTTAGGTCGTTGATTTGCATCTGTATGAAATTTTATGGCTCGTTGGATGGGTGACACATGGCCAGCCCGGAGGCTACCACGTGTCCCCTGGATATTTTATCAAAATTATATTGGAGTCTGGGGGGTTCGACCCCATGACCTCCAGGCGCGCCTGTGACTTCCACCAACTCCGATGTCATGTGATTCCTACCATATGAGTTTTTCGGTTTTATTTAAAGTGTTGACATTTGCAATTTGTGGGGGGGACCGTGACCTCCGGCGGCCCCAAATGATATGGTCACATGTTATATGTAAATTGCAGCATCAAACTCCAACAGTTCCATAAACCTAACCCCGACAGATAATCTTAAACATTGTCACATGCACGCGGGTTACGTGGTATGTATTGCGACGATTTCATAACTCTGACTTCACTCTAAGTTTCGTTCCACTTTTTGTTGCAAATTTAACTCTAACTGCAAGGTTTATGGGGGTCGGAATGTGGCCACCCCCACACCTAACCATAAAATTTAATGCCAACGGTTAGTAACTGGCGGAATATTTGGTGCGCTCCCTATTTTCAGAGTTATGGGCCATTTTTAACTGCAGATAAGTGCAGTCTCCACATTTAGTGGAGGATTTCTAGGGGATATTGGGCAAAATCTTAGCCAGGTCAATTTTCTACCAATTTGGATGAAACAAGAGTCTACCTAGACTAACTTGAGAATTCTGGAGCTATTGGTGTAGAGAAAACAACCATTAGATTCTTGTAAACACATGTATTTGAAATTTTTAGCATAATGACAAAGAGGGACATGCCATTGGGAGCTGGACCAGCAGATGTAGCCCAGGAGGGGTGAACTGCTTCATCATGCCTGCTGTGTAAATCCTATGTTTGATGTTATTTCTCTATTATACACTACTGTTTAGTGTTAGTTAGGCTTATTTACATTCTTAAAACTCACAAAATCATCTATGTTTCATGGTTAAATTACTCATTCCTTAAGCAAACAAATGGAGACAAATTGTACATGTTTTTATAACTGAAAGGACACTTAGCACAACAAACTAATACAATCCTTTCAGATCAGGTTGATATTGGAGCTAGAGTTTATTCTCTGGTGTTTTTTTGTGCAAATATTTGTTTAATTGTTTGCAAGTTTTCACATGCTTACTAGGCCCAAACTTAAGAGAGGAGAAGGAAAATTGGTGGAAGCAAGAGGGTCTCAAAGTGAGCCACAGCAAAGGAGGGAAATATTTCCACATTCTCCACCACCTAGTTCACCTCCAAAATAAGCAAAAGCAGCATTAAGCATGCCTCCAAAGGAAGAAGAAATCCATGAAGAGGTGGATCCCAAAGAAGAAGAAAGAGTGTTCAGGAAAGGATTCCTTGACATGACTAAGAGGGTGAGAGTCCTTTATCAAGAAAGGAATGAGAGACTAGAAGGAGAAAGATCAAAACTTCACAAGGAAGGACAGGGATCATCAGGAGGTCACAATGATGAAGATAAATCAAAGAAGGGCAACGGAGGAAATGGAGACAGTGGAAAGTCACCATCCTCACCCTCATCATCATCATCCTCTACTTCATCTTCAATACATCAGCCACACAAGTCAAAGAACACTGGCAAAAGTCATTTTCTAAAACTTGATGTTAAGTTTGAATTGCCTATGTTTAATGGTGAAGTCAATGCAGAAAATCTAGATAATTGGATTAGGCAATTGGAAGTCTATTTGAGAATTCAGAACCTTCATGATGATGATACCAAAATCCAACTAGCTTCATTGAGAATGGAAGGTGTAGCACTTGTTTGGTGGGAAGCCAAGACAAAGGAGGAGATCAAGAAGCATGGTAAGATTATCCTATCATGGACTGATTTAATTACTGCAATAAAACAATAGTTTTATCCATTACCTCATATGCAGAAAGCCATAACGAACTGGAAAAATTTTAGACAATTGAAAGGAAAAAATGTACCATTTTATACCCAATAATTTAGGAGAAGAGCTCTCTTATTATGGGTATATTTGCAGAGCCAAGACACTTTTCTCAAGTATATAGGAGGCTTACATAGCTACCTAAGACATGCCATTCTCATGTTTAACCATACAAGTCTAGATGAAGTTTGTGTACAAGCCACACACTTGGAGGCAAGGGGAAAAAAAAACATAGATGAGAATGAGGAAAATGAGTTTAAAGGTAAATGGAAGAAAAAGAGGAATGCAAATATCAGAAAAGAGAAGGGGAAATTATTTTGCAAAAACTATTCAAAAACTGGCCATGATGAAGACCATTGTTGGAAACTTCATCTAGAATTGAAATGAGATAGCTTGAAAGCCAAAGAGAAAGGAAAAACTATTGCTATAGATGAACAAGACTTAGGGTCAGATTCAAGAGATGAAACGAAAATTATAGCCATGGGACTAAAGAACATGAAGAGGAAAGAGATTGAAACTAAACCCAATACTAGTACATCAAACTGTCACATACAAGCTCCAAATGAAGAAGAGAGAATTGAACTGTTTCATGTGAAGGTCATATCCAAACATACCAAGATTGACACATTGTTTGACAGTCGGTCACAAGAAAATTTAATCTCTGAAGACTTGGTCAAGAAACTTAATCTTGAGACCATTCCACATTTGAAACCATATCCACTTGGTTGGATTTGTAAGGATGCAAATTTACAGGTTTCAAAGAAGTGCATATTTCGGTTTGCAATAATTGCACATTTCATTGACATAGTTGAATTAGATGTGGTTCCGCTTGACATAACGGGTATGGTGTTGGATAGTCCCTAGTTGTATGATAGGAAAGAAATCTTCCATCACCATGAGAAAAAATACCATTTATTCAAATATGGCAAGGAGTATATTGTGAGATCTCATCGCAAGAAACTAGACACTTCTTTCGTTAATGCAGGGAAAATGAAGAGGCTAGTCAATGTAAGCCAAAACTTGACATTGAAGATGATAAAACAAAGAGATGTTTTACATCATACTTTTCAAACAAATGATCATATATGTAATGAGTTGTTTCAGATTGAAAACAGGTTGTCTTTGAAAGAAGATGACAAGAAATTGCAACAGTCGGCATTGGTGTTGAACAGTGTTGAAAACAAGGTGTCAGTGCAAGAATTTGCAAATGTCAAAGAGATAACAAAGCAGCTTGGAAAAGAAGGCACAAGTTTCACAAATGTTCATTGCTGGTTTCCAAAAGGCATAGTACAATAGCGAAGAAACTTGGTCAAGAGTTGACACAAGTTCAAGGCAAAAGTAGCAAAAAATCGCAATAAGGATAGAGTGCAAGGTGAGAAAGATTCCAAGTTTCATATGATTATTGACCAATGTAGAAACAAGATGTTTACTACAAAGTTAGATTGTTGTTCTACAAATTCAGAAAATGTGCAGCATGGCGGTGTCAAAGACAACAATAGATGGTCGACAGAATCAAGGAAAAATTTGTCTTTTCATGAAAAGCTCCAATTAATGAAATTAGGAAAATTTCAATGGATAAAGAATAGAAGTGGGGACACAGTCTCCTCATCTTCATGTTCAGTAATCTAGAGAGCTTTTGGGGTCCAAAAGCTTCCCAATGGGGAGGTGTGATAAGGAGATCATGAATTTTGCTCAAAATTGAAAGTGATCGAAACTATATTGAATTTGAGTGACTAGGTAGATCTCATCGTTCTGATTCCAGTGCCATGAATGGTTTGAAAAATTGATGTCGTATGAGGGAGATATCGTGTTCTGATCGATTTCCCAAAAAACTAAAATTTTGTGACAGGAGTGACTAGGATGCCTTGTCAGCATGTAGGTACAGTAAAAAAAATTAGAATATTTTTATAATATTCCATTCTTCAAACCAGTGAGGCTTCGCCACATGGCATCTGCTGGGTCGTTGATTTGGATTTGTATGAATTTTTGTGGCTCATTGGATGGGTGACACATGGCCAGCCCGGAGGCTGCCACGTAATTGTAGTCGATAACACATCTACTGCAGGCAGGTCGCAATGCGAGAGCCATAGGCCAAGTGTTAGTCGCATAACAAGTAAGGGTTAAACGATATGCAAGGAAAGTTGGGTGATTCAGGATGTGCCCGCCCTGCGAGCAGAGTCACGACTGTGCTTCGGATTTGTGCAACAGGTCACAGTAGTGGGAAACAAGTCACGACAATGTGTAGCAAGGGTCACGATAGTGTGCAGGGGCACGACAATGCGTATTGGTTTAGCATATTGTGTAGAAAACTGGGTAGAAAGCTGTGGCCATTTAGGGGCAACCTCCCCTTGTAAAAATATTGTAAAATTACAGAATTTCGTAATGAAATATTTAAATTGAAGAATTGGTGTCTTGGTCTCTTGTTTGGTATTGTTGCATTGATTATTATGTTTTTATGCACATAAATAATAATGAAAGAAAACATGAATAATAATAATGAAAGGCGTAGTCCGGAGGATGAAAAAAATTATAAGTGTGGAAGTCTTGTCAGTGCCGCACAGTGCCTCGAACGATGGAACCAATTCGGGGGTGTGACAGATGGTATTAGAGCCAATGCAACAGAATGAAACATATACCAAAGATGCATGCATGTTGGGGTTATTTAGGAAAATATTTTTTGGCTACACAGTTTGGGGTTTCTTGACTTGGAGATTAGTGGAAGAATCGTCCAAGCTTTGGTGTACACAGGTGCCACTCATAATTTAATGACAACAGGGTTAACAAATGAAGTTGGGTTGCAGATTATTCCCAAGGATGTGGAATTCAAGGCAGTGAACTCGAGGGCTAAAGTGTCAGGATTGGAAAGTGATGTGTCGGTTCAAATTGCAGACTGGAAGGGTTGTTTGGACTTCACAGTGATGGATATGAACAACTTTGACATGATACTGGGGCAGGATTTTTTAAAGGGAAACAAGGCAATTGTTCTCTTATTTTGCAATGAGATTATTGTTGGGTCAATTTACTATGTAAACTAACGCAAGTATTTATTATCAATTCGGGTTAGTGGAACTTAGAAGCATCCCCAAAGTATATGGGTTTCAGTTATGATCAAATTAGAAGATAATTTATTAATTATTAAGGAAATGTATATTAAAAATATAAATCTAACTTAAACAATTTCTAAATTCAAGTATGCAATCAGAAGCAGAAGAATATCCTAACTTAAGAGATTTGTTTGTCCTTCTCTAACAAGATTACTTCATGAATTAGAAATCAAAAACTACTAATTGAGAAATATATTAAGATACATGAAATAATAATTGAAGAGGATCTTCACTGAAGAGGTCTTGGTTGTCCTTCATCATAGATTCAGTTATCAATAATGCTATTGTTAGAAACAGGAATTCAGAAAAGCATGAAAAGATGAATTCTAACTTAAGATATCAATTAGATAGAAAGAATGTTTAACTTAAACATTTGTTTGTCCTTTCATATGAAAAATAAGAATGATCATTAGATTTATCAACACTCATAAATAATCAGCATAAACAAGTTAAGCATAAGAAAACTAATTCAGAAATTGTAACTACAAATAAACTAGGAAGTGCACTTAGATCGATGTGGGGGCCCTCCACCCTTGCCTCACACACTGAAGATGCTTTCAAATACTTAAAAATTCAGTCAATCAATCAGCGTATAACAACAGCAAATGGAATAGAACATATCTTCAATTATGTCTCCAAAGTCTCAGATATAATAATGTTAAGTCATACAAATTCTACATATCAATGCCTTCAAAGTTTGAGGCTCAAATAGATAAAGTATCTAAAAAATTCATCTAAAATAGCTCCTATAGTCATGAATATCCTTATCTTATCCAATCAAGTCGAATTCATCCATCAGATCCATCAAAATCTAGAAAATCCCACAAAATAAGATTTTTGACCTAGTTTTTAGGGATCCTCCATAAAGATAGGTCTTGTTTGACTGCCTTTGACCGGACCTATTAAAGCTCATTTTGACTATACCAACAGGTGTACACTTAATATTATTTCCCAAGCCTTATATAAATATATCCAGCTTGAGTCCAAGTGTCTTGCAAATATGAAAACCATGAGGCCATTACGGGAATTTATGATGTTGTCTAAAAATGCACTTAAAATTCAATTTTTACAAAAACTTCTAATAATTGAAGAACATAATTTAAATACCTGTATATGAATTTATTGGTAAAAATAATATGGATATGATGGTGTATATATGGATAGTATGGAAAAATAAGATTTATTTCATAAATAAAAAGAGATAAAAAACGAGAGCCAACATCTCCCCCAAGCTTATATTCAAGCATGTCCTCATGCTTGCTTTTTCTTTTTGGACCTCCTAAGCTCTTATTCTGATTCCATTCCTGATCCTGAAACTTCTTGTTGTGCTGCATGTAGAATAGAATCCATATCTTTGCATTGTTCTTCCTTGTAAATTGAGGTCTTGACCTTCTGCTTCTCATATTTGGCCTTTCAGGAATTTTTCTCCTAAAGCCACCTGAATGCTTGGGTGTAAAGAAGATTGTTTTTGGTTTTCAACTTTCCCATTTCTTCACTCATCTTCTCATTTTATTTAACTAATTTTTCATTATTTGTCTTATAAGTTTCATTTTTCCTCTTCAAATGCCTTTCCATTATCCTGCTCACCTCCAGGTTATCAGGTAACTCTCTGATCCTGCTTAATTTTTGGTCTTCCTCATCGGTATTTTTAGCAACTGATGTAGCCTCTACCTCATCATTTTAAAAATAAGAATCTCTTTTAGGATTTTCATAAACTTCTTGTTGCAACCTCTCGAGGATTTAATTGGCTTGTTTGGTTAAAGGAGATGTCTCTACGATTTGTACTTCTGGATCTTTTTCTTTGTTGCTTCTATCTATTGAATTCCTCTTTTTATCTCCTAGACATCTTCAAGAATGATGTTTCCTTCTCTACCATGACTATTTCCTGTTGTTTCTTTGATCTGGTTCTTGGGTAGAGAGATGAATGCACTATATTTATTGTTTCTTGCATTGGTTTAAGTTTGTTTTCAGTGCCTTGCTCTACAAACTGATTTTGAATCAGGAAATATTTTCAAACCATTCCCTTAGTTTTCAGCTGGTAATCAACAATTATTTTTATGAGTCCGTGGTGATTAATTTGGGCTTCTTTAGGTTTGGTCTTAGATTTTACACTTTCAATCATCTTCATCAAGTTTCTATAAAATAATTAGGGAAAATTGATCTTGATATCTCTTTTGATATGTTGTAGTAACCTGATGTGATATAGGTGTACTATGTTATGTCTGTTATCACAAGTGAAAAACTTTTGAATTGTCAAAACTAGCTCAGCCCATGGTTCATTGAACCATTCCCTAGGAATCCCTTTTGACCTGTCAAATGAACCCTTTATGTTCTTATCCAGGAAGAAGACCCAATCCTTGTCCTTGAAATGCAATCGTTTGTGGTAAATTTCACCTGATAAGGGTAACTCTAGGGCTTCAAAAATAAATTCTGGAGTTAAAGAAATATGTAAACTACCCACCATAGTTTCATCTTGTTTTCAATTGTTTATAAACTCCCTTTTTATTTCTTCATTGTGCCCTTTGAATTTTTGAAGGAAGCTAATCATGCCTAATTGATAAAGTTTCTCAATTGTGTCCCTACTCCAATGTTCAATTTGAAAATCTTTGGGCTCTGTTCTTGATGTCATATTGTCTTAAAACCATTTGATGTACCCATCTACTGTCATTAAATTCATTTTTGAAAACACAAACTCAATGCTAGATGTTATCATAGTGGTGAGGCTTACCTCTGCTTGTTGCTCTTGCCAAGTAATTGAAATCAATCATATGTTTTTCTTTGGAAGAATGTGAGCTTACTGCTTCAAATAGACACAAAATTTGATATAGAGAGGCTTAATAAAACACAAAAAAATCATGTTTCTATTATCCTACTCTCTATTTGATCATCTGTCTCTTTTTAAAAATAACAATCCTCTGCCTTTGTTTTGTAAAAAAATTATTGTTTGACTGTGTAAAAAAAATGAAATTTTTTTATACAACAGTGTCCTCTAACCCTTCGATTCCATACAAAATTCTTTGCCTAAGGCAAAGCATTATATATCTAATATAAGCTCACTGTTTATGCAAGAGAATAGCTAAATTAATAATAATAATAATAATAATTAATTAAAAAATAAAAAATAAAAATAAAAAATCTCATAATGAATTCATTGTTTCCCTTCAAAATTCACGAGACTTTGCCCTTAAAAATGTAAAACATGTTGACTATGCCTTTTAAACCAAACATTCTCCACAAAACTTGGTTCAAATTCTCTTTACTGTATGTGCAAATGGAATGAGTTTACAACACAACCCAATAAAAACATATTCATTGTGCATTTCGAACTAAACTCCTCATTCTCTGTTTGCATTCAATTTGAAACAGAAGACTATGCATGAAGGCGTTTTCAAGTTTGACCTGTCTTTGCAATGATCCTCATGATTTTCTGCTATGATCTTCATGATTTTCCTTCTAGTTTAACTGGAGTCTTTGTGTTTCGATCAACGCCAATCTTATCAAAATCTTCACTCAATATATTCATTATTTGCTCATTTAATCTACAAAGGATTTAGTGTTGACTAGTGGCAGAGATTTTATGAGTGGTGTCAAAGCGTCTATGAGTGGTGTCAAAAACAAATCATAAGGAAATGACAAGTTTTGAAGACTGTAGTAGAAGAACTCCATTTATAAATCTTAGTTTGTTTAACAACCCCGAGATTTAATTATGCTAATCATCGTTGTTTTAAACAAAAAAAATATGAGTTTTCTTCCTACCTCTTTCTTCACGGGATTTGCCTCCTGACAGCGTGGTTGCTTGACACATATGCCAGATATGTTGGCTTGAACTTCAGTCAATTTTCCTTATCCCTTCGTTCTCTTCATTGCTATATTTCCTGCCTTCTTTGTTGCGTTATATTTCTTCTATTCTCCTCACATCTCTCCTTGTGTTCTCTCTTGTTTATTTGTTTTTCACAGACCTGCAGAACGGTGTGTGTTTTGATTAAACACCTTCCTTCTCTCACTGAGCCTTCGAAAGGCGATGATGGTGAAAAACACAATGCATATCAGTTGCATGAGGTCTTAGAAATGGCGGAGGTTCTCTTCAACCGTTTACACAGTGTTGTAATATGGCCTTTGAATTTGTTTTGACTGTTCATCAACCACCGCTTGACTGGTCCATCGGTGGCTTACTCTTGCCTGGCATGTTGACTCCACGGTGTACATTTCGTCCTCTGCTTCACTTATTACACAGTCCCTTTCATGTTTTATTCTCATGATTTTGCGTTGATGACTATGTCTGCTTCCATCCTCCATTGAAACGCATCATACCTTAATGCATAGCGCCATCATATTTCTGTTTCACTGCTTGTATTCTCATCGTTGTATGCCATCATTTTTACGTTCCTCCATTGTTGTATGTATCATTGTCTCATCATATTCATGTCCATATACATGCATCATAGTCATGAAATTTTTTTGTCATGGCATCATAGTTTAGGTTAGTTTGCATTCCATTGTTTGCATTATGATTGCGCTCTTGCTCCATTACCTTCGCTTATAAAAATTTTTATGAGTGTGCTTTTTGCATTTTGTTTTGTGTTGATATAATTGTGTTATCATATGGTTTAGACTTTAGGTTTTATTTTTTTTATTTAATTTTTAAAATTTACCAATGAAATGGTCATATTTTAAAATTAAATATTTATAATGACACTAACCTCTTCTTTGTTGATTGTAGGTCCAACAAAGGTTTAATGTTAAGCCTTTTGTTTATGATTATTTTGTTTAGTCTAAAGGTAGGGTAGGGTATGGTATGGATAGATTATGGAATGTTTATTGAGTGATTAGGATAGTGGTATAGATATGGATAGAATAGGGCTAAGAATCATAGGTGATGAAATGTAGGTGATGTAGATGAAATGTAGGTGATAAAAATGCATAACCAGTACTAAATTAGCTTTACAATTCTAGAATATTTTTGAAAAAAATTGAAATTTTAAGAACGATTTTTACTTATTGTACTTGTATTCCCTCCAACCATTTGATGTTCATGATGGTCGACGATAGTTCTTCCAGACTATGTAGAGACTTATTCTGCTTCGCATCTTCTTTGATTTGGAATGATGTTTTTCAGGTCCCTTCTGCAGGTTAAATTTTGACATTTCAGGTCCCTTTTGCAAGTTAAATTTTGACATTTCAGGTCCCTTCTGTCATGATCTTCAATATTGATGTAGCTTTTGTCCCTTCTGACATTTTGTATTTTCAGGTCCCTTCTAGCGTAATTTGAAATAATGTTTGAAAATTTCTTCTGTCGTAATGATACAGGTCCCTTTTGGATAATTTTCTCAATAATAATTCAGGTCCCTTCTGTATATGTTGAATGATATACCAGTTCCCTTTGTAATTGTAATTCATATTCCGTCTTCAATTCAGCTACTGAAACTATTTTCTTAGTTTTATTACACACCTTCCCCCAAACTGATGTTAAGACTTGTCCTCAAGTCTGACATGTCTCGGAGGGTATATCTGCAAAAATCATAATGAAGTAAAATGAAAACAAAATGAGAATTCATATTGGCCACACAAGTTGGTTTTCCAATATGAATTCGAGTTTGTATTGTGTCAGTTTCTTGGATTTTCACAACCAAACTCTTTTATTATTTCTCATATATATATGAACTAATGGGGAAACATAGCAATATATATATATATATATATATATATATATATATAATTATTCTTCTTCTCTTGGAATTATGGGAGGCATATTGCTATGCTGCCCCATTAGTTCCAGATCTGAATCAATGGAATTTTTTCTCATAAAATCCTCTTTATTTATAGGCTTATTGTAGACTTTAAGCCTATGTCCATTAACGATAAATGAAACAGATGCTTCATCAATTGTTTTTATCTTGACAACTCCATTGTCAAATATTTCTTCAATCTCATATGGCCCAAGCCAATGAGTCGTAAACTATGCTTTGAAATATTTGAACTTGGAGTCAAACAAGAGTGTCCAATATCCCTTTTGAAATAATTTATTCTTTATGAATCGATTATTCCATTTGATTCTTTGTTCTTGCACAAGAGATGTTTGCTCTACTGCTTGCTGTCGTATTTCATCCAATTTATTTAATTCCATAATTCTTTGTTGTTGTGCCTCAGATAATTCCATCCCAAATTATGCTGCTATATTGAATGTATGTATTTGAAATTATATGGGTAATATGATTTCTTTTCCATACACTAACTAATATGGAATGAACCCAGTTGTGTTTTTCCATGTTATCCTATATGCCCATAGTGCATCTCTCAATTTTTCTGACTAGTCCTTTCTGCTCATTTGTACATTCTTTGTCATAATGTTCTCTAAGACTTTGTTTGTTGATTCCACTTGTCTGTTTGCTTGAGGATGATACACAGTTAATTTTATTTTTTTGATCTTGTATTTCTCCGTAATATCTTGAACAAGGTTTGATGTGAATTATGTGCCTTGGTCAGTTACTATTTGTTTTAGAACTCCATACCTTACAAATATCACTTCAAACAGAAAATACACAACAGTATCTTTTATTGCCCGTGCTACTGTCTTTGCCTCCACCTATTTAGTTACACAATCTGTATATACTAGGATGTACTTCTTTCCATTAGATGGAGTGTTGATTGGTCCGAAAAAATCTAAAGCTCATTGTTCAAATGGTTTAATCAATACTTGTGGATTTAATGGCATTTCATTTGATGCCACTAGTCTACCAATTATTTGGTAGTTGTCACATCTCTTCACATAGGCTTTGGAGTATTTGAAGATGGTTGGCCAGTAGTAGCCAAGTTTCAACACTTTGTATGTTGTTCGCTTGTTTGCAAAATTACCACCACATGGCTCTTCATGACATGCTTTCAAAATATCAATAGTTTCATCCTCTCTAACACATTTTCTAATCATTAGATCTGCACCAGTATAAAAGAGATCTCCATTGACCCAACTATATCTATCACTTTCTCTAATTATTCTTCTTTTATGTTTATTCGTGTAATGAGATGGTAGGATGCCAGATGATAAATAGTTAACTATATCTGCAAACCATGGAGTTTTGATATTTATAGCAAATAGATGTTCATCTGGAAAATAATCTGATACTAGAATTGGATCACCAGGTGAATGTAGTATTGATAGAAAGTCTACAACTTGATTATCTTTGCCTGGTCGATCTTGCATAGTAATGTTAAATTCTTGTATTAATAATAACCATCTAGTTATTCTACCATTTGTGATTGATTTTTTCATTAAATATTTTATGGTTGAATTATCCGTGTGGATGTAAACTTGATAACCTGTTATATAAAGTCAAAATTTATTAACTGCATGTGCTACAGTTAACATTTATTTTTTTGTAACAGTGTAGTTCCATTCTGTCGATGTTAAATTTTTGCTTATAAAATATACGGCATAATTAAATTGATTCTCTTTTTGTCCAAGTGATGCTCCGATAGCAGTATCAGATGCATCAGTTGAAATGTGAAATGGCAAAGACCAATTTGGTCCTCGAAGAATGGGTGCAATTGATAATTTTTCTTTTAATTTGTCAAATGCATTTTGACAATTATTTGTCCATTGGAATTCCACATCTTTCGAAAGTAACTTGAATAATGACAAAGATATTTTACTAAAACTTTCAATAAATATCCTATAATATCTTGCATAACCCAAGAAACTTCTAACTTCTTTTTGTATTGTGGGTGGTATTAAATTCTCAATGACTTGAATTTTTGTTGGGTTCACCTTGATTCCCGAAGAAGAAATATGGTGTCCCAACACTATACCCTCAGTTAACATCATAAAAAAAAATTCATTACTGAGTGATAGGTTTGTCTCTATGCAAATTTTTAACACTTTTTTCAAGATTTTGTAAACAATCATCATATTTTCCACCATACACAGTGAAATCACCCATGTAAACTTCTACACACTCATGGATTAAATCAACAAAGATTGCAAGAACTGCTCTCTGAAAGGTAACAAGTGCATTACATAAACCAAAGGGTAATACAGTGTATGCATATGTTCCCCATGGGCATGTGAATTTTGTCTTATCTTGATCTTCTAATGCTATCTTTATCTGATTATATCTGCTAAATCCATCAAGAAATGAAAATAATTTATTTCCAGCTAATGAATATAACACTTGGTTAATAAATGGTAAAGGAAAATGGTCTTTTAATTTAGCTTTATTGAGTTCTCTATAATCGACACAAATTCTCCATTTCCCATTTTTCTTAGGTACTACATCTAAGGGTGACACCCATTGACTATCTGAAATAGGATAGATAAATCTGACTTGGAATAGTTTCTGTAATTCTTCTTTCACTATTTCTTTCATCATGGGGTTCATCCTTCTTTGTGGTTTCCTTACAAGTTTAATTTGATCATCAGTGTATATGTGATGGATACATGTTTTTGGATGAATCCCTTGCATATCTGTGTAATCCTAGGCAAAATATTTTGAATAATTTTGTAACAGTGTTATTAGCTTTTCCTCTTGTGATGTTTGTAAATCATTACCAATATTCAAATGTATCCCAGGACTGATCTCAATGATTTTTCTTTTTGAATTGGTAATTGAATTAACAGGAAAAATACTTTAAAATGTATTTTGCAATGATTGTATAGTGCAATTTTCCTGAAAACATTCATTTAAAAGATAATTATCAACTTCATATTGAGTTATTCTAAGCTTCTTTGAAATATTTGGTTCTGAGATGAAATGATCTAATAAGTCCTCATTTTCTTCCTCCTATCTAAAATTATAAACTTGATTAAGACTAAGAACATATTGTGTTCCTGTGACCCTCCATCCTCGATCTGAAAAAGAGATGCCCCCGTCCTTCAGTCCTGGCAGATCACAATCCTTCCACGATCTCCGTGGATGAACACCTGCACACAGAAAGAACAAACAGATACAAGCATAGGAACCAGCATACGAAACTAAACATCGGTCAGAAAAGACATTACTCGCATTAACATAATGGAAAAAGGAGTGGAACCATAATCATAGTCATCTATTAAAGTGGTAAACGAATAGAAGTTACAACCAAGTTCTGACGCTGCAGCCTCCTTCGCGCGGGTCTCCGGTCGTCCACGCCTCGCAAAGCTCGCCGGGGGAAAGGGAAACCTCTCCAGAGTCTCGTGACAATGGTCTCCTTGCTCGAATGGGCCTTAAGGGAAAGGAAGGATTCTTTTCAGCACAAAGGCACTTGTGAATAGGAGATGCAAAGCTTCAGCACTTCAAGACTAGCCTGCCATGGATCTGAGCAAGCTTATATAGATGGGGAAGGAGGGAGTTGGGATCCCTATTATTATGGGATTGGCCCTATCAACAAGGAAGGTTCCATAGAAGGTGGCAAAACTACTTCTCTTCCATAGAACTCCCGTAGCCAAACCTCCCAACTCAAGATAGGCAGTGGTTGTGAGTTTGTTTGAACTCAACTTCCGCCATCCATATATAAAAAACAGTCCCTAAAATGGGTGGCGCGATTGCTGCTCTATGACAGAGAGCCAAGTGGCGCGACCTCTTTACAGGATTTCCCTGAGTGGCGCGAGTACTGAACTGTCTACCCGCGCCAATGCAAAAAGAGCTGTTTTTCATGGATTTTGCAAGGAGATGTCTCAAGGGGAAATGAAGCTCATACTCGGAGGGATGCAATGATGATGTTTTCAGTGCATGACAGTGTTCACAGGTCACATTATGGGTCCTCCATTGTGCGGGACGGGGAATGGTAGGGACGGTGACAAATTACTGTGTAACAGATGCCCCCTAAAGCATGAGGCCCGAGAGAGAGAGGGGTGAAATGCTTTACGATAACATGTCCAACTGAAGGCCCGCCGTCGGAAAACCTGCATAGACAGATACAACTGATATCTCAAGTACATGATGTATATATATGGTATGGACGCAGCCATCCGAACAGAGTATGCTATAATCCGGATCCAGGGTATGGGCGCAGCCATCCAACTAAGATCAAATAAATAGACTCAGGTATGGTCGCAGCCATCCAATTATTGAGTCATGACAATAATCCACAATCGCAGCCTGGATTACAACAGACACAATCCAGGGTCTTGCGCTCCATCTCGACCCAAATAAGTACAAGTTCTAGCACGCGAATATGTGAGCCGATGTCGAACATGCAAGAACATCGCCTGATTACCAGCCAATGATGAAAGCCGTTAACAGACGCGAGAGGAACCACCAATAATGACAATGGTCCTCAAGGTACTACAGGTACAATCCACGGCGTGTGAATAAATGAGCCGACGTCGAATACCCGCAGAATCATCCGATCGGAGGTCAATAATGAAAACCTCTCGTCGAATGCGACGAACCTGCCATTAAGGCATGCAGGCCCCAAGGTACCATCAGGAGTCTCTAGACCAACTTCCTGGATAATAAGTTGAAGTCGACAGGAAGTGATCTTGATCGAAGGTGGGCCATAATGATTCCCGCATCATCGACACGAGACAGAGGAACATAATGTTTTGTTGTGAATTAGGATCATATGAGAAACAGAGGAAGGTTGATATTCGCAGAGGCCAACTTCTCTTGAACATATAAACGGCACGGCAATGGACTTGGCAGTATTTGACATCAACAGATCAAAGGTCATGGCGACGAGGCAGTGAACACATGAGAGGTCAAAAGAGATTACCCAAACCCATGGAAGCAAAGTGAAACAACGAGATGAGATGTCCCCAACCCGACACGAATGCAGACAAGTGCCATGTTCAAGAGCGACATACCGCCGACGATAACGACGATGGTTCCATTTTTCCCCCACCATTTCTGGCGAGTACCCCAATTATTTTTGATGACAAGCTTGAAGGGGATAGCATATGCTTGTAATATAAGTCCGCCCTTCGGGCGAATCCATCCTAGTGCATTTAACGAGTCCTAGGAAGGAGAAACTGGGAGAACGTCATTGCGACGGAATCCAATGTCATCAGGGTTTAACGAGTCTGACAAAGGAAGAACTCGGCGTCTTTTCATGTTTAGAGAGTTTGAAAAGACAGCAGAAAAGAAAACTCCACAGGTCCCTTTTCGTAAATAGTTCCCCAGATCCGAAAAGGTAGAAACAATATCCGGGAAAACCTCCTAGTCGCGATAGGCTAGGGTATTCCTTTTTCGTAATCAATCCATCCCAGCCCGAAAAAGGGTTAAACTTATACTGGGTGGATGTCGATTCGTGTCCATTTTAACGAGATTGAAACGACAAGGGCCTCGGCAATCTTTTCTATCTTTACAAGAGTCGAAAAGAGCTGAAGGTGACTCTTCCCGGAGGAACGAGTGGTATAAAGGGTAGCAATCGGTTCCGTAATGATGGAACCACTAAAAACAATCCAAAAGGTCAAGAGGTCACATCAAGATCTCCTCATCGCAAATGTTCCTCAAAGAATGGGTAAAACAACCAAGTGAAGGCATATGATCGGCTAAGCAGATAGTGACGATGGAGTGAAAAAACCAAGGTTCATCTGGAAAAAACAGGCTGATAAAATGACAATCAGAAGAGGCAAAAGGAAAGGTTTCATTTTTACACAAGCTTGAAATAAGGAAACTCTGCTTGAAGTTGGTTTCATTTCTACACAGGCTTGAAACAAAGATAAACTATGCCTGAAACCGGTTTCATTTTTACACAAGCTTGAAACGAAAATAAACTATGCTTGAAAACTTAAGCATGCCCTTAAGATGTAGGACTAATCTGAGGTACATGCCCCCCAAGCTTCAGTCCATGCACCTGAGTAAACAGATGGAGGGAGTGAAGATTCAAGTTACGAGATCTAAGAAAGACTCGATTGGGATTTTATGAGATCTGATTAAAGACTCAAATTGAAGAAGAACATGTTTCATTATTTTAATGAGGTTGACACATTAAAAGAACTATCCTCAGGAAACCTTTTTTCATGGTTTAAGGAGCTTGGCACAAGACAAGGAACTCTGCCTCGACCAACTTGTTTCATTTTTTAAGGAGCTTGACACAAGGATAAGAACCCTGCTCCAACCAGCTTGTTTCATTTTTTAAGGAGCTTGACACAAGGAAAAGAACTATGCTCTGACGGCCTCATCATAATGAGCAAGAAGTCATTGCTTCCAAGAGTTCCACATCGGATGGGAGAACAACATCTTGGAAATAAGGACCCAATGCCCCCATCACACTATGCACAACGGCATCATCACTGAGTACGTACCTGCAGCAGCGCAACATAAGGTGGAGCGTATACAACGGTGGATAGAAACCTTTTCGGTGAGGGGTGACATGACCGTATGCCATATTAGGACCAAAGAACGAAAGCTTATCAATGGTCACCATCCGTCCTTCATGTGGAAAGCACATCACGCGAAAGAGGGAGGAGACAAGCGCTCCCATGGCATAAGTGTAATCGCGCCCCAAGAGCAGATTGAAATCCAAGGGGCCTGGAACGACCATCACGTCCATATGGATGGTTTTACCTCCCAAAGTAACAGGTAACCTTGGAAGGATCCCCAACGGTTGACTCGTCCTTCTGTTAAAAGTCAACAAATTCTGCGTAATAGGCGCAAGCGGTGGCGAACCGAAGGCTTGCCAGGTAGTCGAGGATAGAATACTAACAAAGGCACCTTCGTCTATAATGGTGTTGGGTACGACCAGACCAAGAGCCTGTACCGTGATCTCGAAAGGCACGTAGGACGGAAGGCGAAATCCTGCAAATTGATTCCAATCAAAGGAGGCGACCAGACTACTCGGAGGGGATACCATCGAAATGCGAAGGTCTTCCCCTGATGTTACGGAATAAGGAGCATCCTCCATAACCTCCATCTCGAAGGTGGGAGGGATATCCTCCGGAGCCTCCATCATGGGAGGCGGAGGAGCAGCGTCTTTAAGTACAGGGACAGGAGAATCTTTCTCCAAGTCTGAAGAATCTGAAGAAACCAGCAGACCATGGGGGGTGTGAGATCCACTCTTGACAGAAAATACCTGGTGCACTATGGACGGGGCCAATTCAACCGATCCTATGACCAATGGTTGGTCAGGGACGGATTCGTGAATTTGAATTTCTGGGGGAGTGGGATCGACCAAGGATGACGCTTGACCAATCACGGCATCAGTAGGTGGAAGACTCAAAGAAAGCTGTTTATAACCAGTTGGGAGGCGTGGTGTAGAAATAGTCGGGTTGTCCAAGACTCGCTTGGCTTCATCCATATAAGGACAAAGGTGAATAGCATGGTGCCCTTCACAAAAGTTACAGGGATTGGTGATCTCACCCTGCTTCTAAGGAGCCTTATCAGCACCAGTTGAAGATATGCCCCCAAACTTGCTCCCGAAAGTCAAAGACAATGGTGGACGACCGTTGGACCATGCTTCAAGCACCTTGGGAATGCCAGGGCAGTCTCGAAGCAGATGGTCTCCCGTGCACAACATGCACGGGAACTTGACTTTCCGTGGAGGGTTGGAAGGGTTATCAAGAGGAGACGTTTCAGGAGCAGAATCTGCACTTTTAACCTCTCGCTTATCAGAATTCTTCTTCTTTGTCTTCTTCTTCTTCTTCTTAGCCACCTCGTTACTCGAATCCAGACTTTCACCAGGCGAAGAGGAGGAGGAGGACTCAGAAACAGGCGAAGAAGGGGAGAGGTCCACCTTTGAATCAACATGATGTTTTTCAGGTGGAGGAACTGATTGAACAGAAGCCGAGACATTCGGAATGACAGAGGTTGAGAACAACCAAACAGGCAACCCAACAATTAACCCAGGAAGGGACAACGTTGCCATATAAGGAGCGCCAACATTTCCAAAAGGAGGAAAATGACCAGGATTCCCTTCCGAGGGGATTCCTTGGTTGGTAAACTCTGAAAAAGTTGCCATCAAAACTCAAAACCACAGACGGGCTGAAAAAGGGTCAAGACACACGATCAAACGGTCAACAAACAATATCTAACAGGGTGTTTTAATCGTGGGTGATTAATTTTTTACCACATTGGAAAATAAGGAGCTTCACCGTTTCATGTTTTAAGAGTCGAGAAACGATAAAAGGTGAGTCTATCTCTTTCAGATTTGACACAAGCGTGAAAGGACAAGCGCTTGACGGTCTTTTCAAGTTTAGGGAGTCAGAAAATACCAAATGACTCCTCAGGAAAAAACTAGGCACAAAGGGTGTACCAAATATCCGTGAACTGCAATATACACCTTGGTTTCAATAATGAAACAGAAATCGACCAAGGAATTTCCGTACGTGCAGGTAGTCTCCCCGAATGCCGTGTTCGGTGTATCACGGGTATAAGGCGGTAGACTCGGCTTCCTGTGGATAAAAGATTGAAAACCTAGAGGGGTCTCCCTTTATATACGTGACGGTACGGGGAGCGCAAGTCCGTACTAGCGCTGTCTAAAGCCAACAGGCGAACGACAGCTGCTAGGTTTAACGACGCCGAAACACGTCTCTAGCCTAGACCTTCTAAATATGTTTATAAGCAAGTTCCAATGTTGCCTTAGGTTAATTGAATGAATTTTACAGTTGATCTTCAATTAAGTTTCAATTTCCAGGCCTTAGCGTATGTAGTGTCTCCTAAATGCAAGCTATATGCCACGATGCAACATTTCGTTCGATGAAAACTAGTTAAATGACAGTTGAGAGCTTTAATACAAACGAAATGAACGGAATACAAACAAGAATGTCTCTTATGCAACTAATGCAATTGCACATTTTTCATTCAAACACTAATCACTAGTGATACGGAACAGATGACAATTTGCACTAATTAAAAAAACAAAAGAGATTATATTTTTTTTTAAAATTTTCAATGTCTAATGGCTAATGTGCACTGAAAACAAAAGGAACAATTAGAGAAATGATAACTAAGAGAGCAAAGCAAACAACATTCACTCACCAAGCAAGCAACCAAATCTCTAAATCGACCCAAAGTCTCTCAATTCGAAGAAAGACTCAAAAACAGCCCAATGGACCGTGTGATCTGGGTCCGAAGCAAGGGCAAACGAATCCTGAATGAAAGGACGAACAATCACTCAAAAGACGCAGCAAAACAATCAAAGACTGCTAAGAGGGCATGGAGGGTTAAGCAACAAGTCGACAGGACAATCGAGACACCAAAGCTCCCAAGGAGGGCTCGATTCACTATGCCACTAGATGCCCTAGGGCTCAAATCGTGAAACCGATAGATACAGGCAAACAACCAAAGGATAGCGGTGAATTCCAGTCAAACCAGGCTCCAATACACTCAAACGATCAGGAAATCAAGAAGAAAAGTACTGGTCAAGCTCAGAAAGCCAAAAATTGAAGAAATTCAAAAATGTCACAGGGGTGGCGCGACTGGGGCCTTGAAACTAGCGCCAGAGGCCGAGTGGCGCGAGACAGACAAATGCAACACGCGCCAAGTGGCGCGACCGGCTGCAAAAACCCGCGCCAGTCGAATTCTTGAATGAAAACTAAAAACAAGCTAATCTGAGAAAAAGACCAACACAAGCTAAGCAAACCACAAGGCTAAAATAATGAAAGAACCCAATCCAGAAGGTTCATCAAGCAAGGAGAAACAATCAAAGCGAACCAATCATAAACGAGACAAGGAAAACCGGACGGCTCCCCAGCGGAGTCGCCAATTTGTTGGGAAGGTAAA